>CM060846.1:107317597-107537597 GCA_030762175.1 Metallyticus violacea | reverse complement strand
GGCATCTACAAACAAATTGAAAAGGAGGGCGATAGGATACAGCCTTGCCTCACACCGCTCCATATTATTACAATTTTTAAAACTTTATCGCGATCATATTTTACACTGAACTGTATCTTACTATATATTGATTCTAAAGCCTTGATCATTTTATCCGAGACACCTTTCGTCCGTAATTTACTCCATAATGCTTGCCTTTCCCGCTGTTTTAGTTAACACTGCCTTCTCTAAGCCCACATGAGCTCAGCAGTCACTTTAGTGGCAATGGTCTTATTCAGAGGCAATAATCTTCCTTAATGCATTTCTGGCCTTATTCGTCAATTTTGCATTTCTGCCACTGTAATGTTTAGCACAAGAAGTTTTACCATGAGCTTTGTATGCTGTCTTGACTGGATACAATATCTCTACTACCTTTGCAACCGTTGTTACGGGTGTATCAACCCACAATTTGCCCTCTTTGGAAGTCTGTAAAATCTGATATAATGGTTAATAAACACGGCGCGATTATGATCATAGGCTTACTGGTGCCTCAGACCTTTAGCATAGGGGGCACGTCAAAAAGAAACACAAGACATGTTCAGTACGTGACAGTCTAATAAGGAAAAACAATTAGGAAATGGGGTACTTCTAACAGGTTGTTCATATTTTTTGTCCAACTCCTACAGTACTCTGTCAGTCCTGGTGGTTTAGTGGTAACCATACTTGCCTCCTAAACCCAAAATCGCTGGTTTGATCCCGGACAGGATCAATGGAATTTTTCGGGGTAAAAATCCTAAGTATGGCTTCCTTCGGAAGGGAAGTAAAGCCGTACATTTACGGCACGATGAAGAACCTCAAGTCTGAAAAAAAGAGGTCTGTGAGCAAAATTTCTCGGCCGTAAATTGAATGGGACGCTGATGACCTGAGATGTTAAAAAGCGTCCTTAAATCAAATCAACAACAATGTACAGCATTGTATTTCGTAGACTGGCAAAGGAGGCGCCCGGTTGCCCCTGGATAGTAGGCAGCTACGGAAAGCAACATCTCCCACTTCTTTCGTATTCAGGACATTATTTATGTAAAGCAAAATAGTCCAAAGTGTTGTCAATGTGCGTATGACGATTTATCGGTGTAGTGTGAAAATCGCAAGATATCGACGTGTGGCTGAGGATGTACTCTTTCCTGCGATCTTTCTTTGTTGGGCAATATGCAATTGAGAAAGATGAAAGTACTAGGTCCAACGTTTGCATTTCATTCATTGTAGTGTGTTGATGTTTCTCATAGAAGACAATTATGAGAGCAGTTCAAGTTCGTTTGAAGCATCTCCACAAAGAAAAGGATAGTAAAGCGTTTAAGTCCATCACATTCACGTTCGGTGAAATTAATGCATTCTATGTAAAACACTGCTTAAAATATTTGCAAACATTTCAAAGAGAGGCAATTATTTTGAGAAAAAAAGTGATTTTAAGCAATGACACCGAAGTTCAACGCCATTTACAACGATTTTATGTTCCGTTACACAATATTCCCTCGAAAGAATATCCGGTTTGTAATCGACGAACGCCATGGGTGGCTGAAGTCATTAAGGTGCGGACACATGAGCGGGAGGTCTGAGGTTCAAATCCCACCAAGACCGTTCTCCCTGACTGAGGTTTTTTTTCCAGGTTTTCCTCAGTCCTCATAAATGGCAAATGCCGGGGAGGTAACCTAAACTTAGGCCTGGAACGATTCCTTCCTTAAAATTCCTTTCCCAATATATAATTTCATCTCATATGTCGTCAGTGTCCACCGCCTGTTGTGCCTCACTAGTAAAAGCGGGCGTTAAACACTATTAAAAAAATAATGTAATCGATGATGATCGCGTGAAGAATTGACGGTGACAAGAGTTTACAGACTGTTTTGAAGATGAATTTTAATAGAGGCAGGCAAGAAAGAACAGTGTATTGCACCCACAGCACATTCTTATTTCATACAGCGTTTTCAGGTAAGTTCAAAAAACGATTATTAAAGAAATAAAGTTAAGATTAATTGCGAGGACACAGAACATGTTGCTACCGGGATTAGAAGTATTTTTATTCTACCTTGCGTTCAGTGATGCCTTCCCCAGCGGGGCACCGTTTTTCCTATGAGTGAGCTCCCACTCGTTTGCAGCGCCGTGAAAGGAGTAGCAAGCCTGCTAGCTTACTTGTTGACCTTGCTGACTGTCGCAATTTTAGCTCAGCTTTCCGGGCGTGTTTGTTTCTTAATTGACAGTGTCTTAAAGTGTATTATTCTCGTGTGTTTACAACGGTACAGCGTGTCTTTATGTACGATTTATGTGTTAACTCAGTAGTGAAAAAATCATAGGGCCAATTCTTTGAGCACACAGTTACTAATATGAATACCGTACTAACCCCTTTTTCAGAATATTAGCCATCAGGGAACATGGTCGTTGATTTTTTTCAACAGGACTCTGCCACTACTACCTGCAAATAATTCTATGAAAGCAATTCACAATGTGTATCTACAAGACAACTGGTGGGGATTTTTGGCCCCCTGGTTCCCCGATTTAACAGCCTGCGATTATTATCTCTGGGGCACTTAAAAATGCTATGCACAAGATACCATACAAGAACTCAAAGATAATATTGGTCAGGAAATTGCCCGAATTTCTCAAAATGAACTACAGGGAGTGATGAATAATTTCCTAAAGAGATGCCAAAATGTGTGGACAATGAAAGCGGTCAGTTTCAACACCTCATTTGATAATTTCAAAGTTACAAGCCTCTTAAAACAGTTTGTGCATTGTTATATGATTGATTGTTTTATTGTTTTACCGTCCCACTAATCACTGAGACCCGGCTGGCCGCCTAACGATCTCGCCCATAGGCCAAACACTTCGGAGAGAAAACAAAACTAATCGCGTTGTATTTTAGTTTAGTTCGAGGTGAAACTGCGGTTCAAAGTTTTCTGTCAACAACAAAGTAAATGTAGGCTCAACCTTTTAGGCAGTGGTATTTTGAACAGTGGATTAGAGGAGGCGAAGATAAACACCCAAACGTTTGTCCTTCATTTACAAGTAACTTCACCTAAATATACAAGGGTGTTGTTTAATTTTCGGTATTCTACTTAGCAGAAGGTATAGCTCATCAACTACACCTATATCTTTTCTAAAAGTCACAGGGAACTAGATCTGGACTGTAGGTGAGTGATTCAGTGTCAAGATTCTTGCAGAAATTCCGTTTTTTTTTTATCAAAGTAGAATGCGCAGAAACACTGTCATGTAGAAACAACAATTCGTATAACCCAGGGTCTTCTTTCTGGCTGTGTTCTAAAGACTATGGGGAAGCAAACTGTTGTGTACCACTTGGCATTGACTGGTTTTTGTCCCTGGAGTGGAATGGCTGTAATATGGCCACTTGCTGAGAACAAATCGTAGACACGTCAAGGGTTATCATTTTTGAAACGATGAACCATTTCCTGGCACTCTTGATGTCATCTGTTCTTCCGTGAGGTTGTAGGATACCCAATTACAGCAAAGCTTCCTCACACGAAAATATTTGTGCACACCTGCTGCAAATGAATGTTTAGAAACTCTTCTTATTTCTCTATAAGTCACTGACTTACAGAGTCATTGTATTCTACATGAGCCAAATTTTCATCCGTGACTATTATTTCTGGACGCCCTGTGTAATTCTCGACTTTTGAGGCTATATTTTCTCGCCTGAACTCTGAAATCCACAGTCTTTTTTACGTGAACGAGCAGAGCTTGAAAAAGCTCTCCAGATATTCTTTAACTCAGGTTGCAATTAAAACCGTACAAAATATCATCGCACGAAAATGCTCTCGAGTTACCTTCATCTTAGAGCTATAGACAGGGAGCACACGACCACAATTAGCATTGTGCTATAGCTGCGACAACGCATGCCACGCGCTAAGTTCCCTTATCATTAGTATTTAAGAGATGCTTTTTTCAGTGTGGTGCAAACAGTAAACTTATATCTCTTATAGTTTCTTCAAAACCCGAAAATTAAAATTGGATCCTTGTATCAGCTCGCGCACATCGCACTATCTAAGCCTTAAATGCATAGATGTTCCCTTTGAACATGATTAGAACAAGTATTTCACTAGCACTATGGGCTAATGCATGACTTTTGCTTTTATTTCATATGCCTTGTGTGAAAATTCACTGTTCGGTAGTTTTCTTATGACAAAGTCCGACTTTGGCATGTATAGTCATCATTGCTGCTTTTAGCATGTTTAGAGATTCTGCTTAAATACGTACTTCACAAGTAGTAACATGGATTCTCCAGTTTTATTTATATTACCGCCAGGGGTGGCCGAGGTCGTTACGGCGCGTACTTGTGAGCGGGAGGTCTGGGGTTCGAATGCCGCCAGGACCGTCCTCCCTGACTGAGGTTTTTTCCAGGTTTTTCTCAGTCCTCACAAATGGCAAATGCCGGGAAGGTACCCTAAACTTAGTCCTGGAACGTTTCCTTCCTTAAAAATAAACCCTTTCCCAATATATCATTTCATCTCATGTATTATCATGTCCGTCGCCTGTGGTGCCTCTGTAGCAAAAACGGGCGTTAATCATTCATTCCAGTTTCATCGCATGGTTTTGGTTTGCAGAGCTGTCTATGATCCAGGGGTATGCCCATAACTCTTGCCCATACTTCATTCATTAGCGAAATTAAATTTCGCTTCAGTTTAGGTGTAATTTTGCAGTGGTTAATTGGCATGTATCTCTTGATAACGGTAATCATATTAGTAATACACACCCTGAAAGCAATAAAAAGAAAGCATAACGCATAAACTGACGCAGACAGCTACAATGGCTGTGTTATTTTATACTACTCTCATATATCACGTTAATGTAGCGTATTATGTGTTCAATGATTGAGAGGACGAAAGGACCATGATTCCATGCTTTATCGAGTTAAATTTTGAAAAATTTACCATGGATTATATATTTTTAGGGCGAGACGCAAATACCCTTTCAGACTGGGTGTGGCAGCATATGTTCTAAACAACCCAACATTACGTCTTTGTTAAGATAGTTGAAAAACCGCCTTTTCATAGCGGTTACAACAGCTCAAATTCGCACAAAAAGGTAACCTATAACGTATTCATCAAGGCGTTTATTCAACCTGAAAATGGGGTACTTGTGTGGAACAAGTTAGAAAGCAACAAATCAATGGGTAAACGTTCATATGCCGTTAAATGAAATTGAACCTATATATATATATATATATATATATATATATATATATATATATATATATAAATGCACAGATTAGCTTGTACTCTTTTGTTCCCTACCTTTCATGTTCGTATTTTACTAGGTGAACTATACAAGTATCGGCCATTTGGGCGGGTTTTGTTTTACAATTCAATAGAAGCATGTTCACTGAGTTATGGAATCAAGCCAGTTATTTTAGTCGGCAGTCGGGCTGCTATGTAGAAAAGTTAATTAATTTGCAACTTACCACAACGAGTATTTCTGCGTAATTCACACCTATTGATAAAGTCGACTTGTAAAATTTAAACATTATTTGTGCAACGATTTTTACTTATGGGATAAACAGAAATATATCGTCTAATGAACAAATTCATATACCTAGTTGTGTGAACAACAATACTGGCCAGTTTCAGAATTCCATTTTCTACGATGAGTAAATAATTAGAAATTTCATTAGTTTTATTTTAGAAATTGTCGAGGAAACCATTTTATTGTCCTTTAGCCGTCAACTAGCGAAGCCCCATAATTGGTCAATACTTGTATGCTCTCCCTATAATAATGTTGCTCACAACCAAGATTTACATTTGAAACACCCGCGCTACCTGTAGTTATTTATGTTTTAAAAATCACAAATTTGTTCACATCAATTGCTACATCTACAGAGAGTTCGCGTCACGCTTTATCCGAGAAAGCGGGTGGGAGGAAGCCTGTAAAACGCGAAGTAAACAGCTGCATTCTAGATTCGTAATTTCCCAAGTATTCTACTCATAAACTTTCATGCACACAAATCATCATTTTATTTCACTACTAGCTGCTCAAAGTGGTGACCTTCGGCATTCACACATTCCCGACTTCTTTTGTTGAAATTTGCATCCATAAGCATATTTTTTTATTTCTTCTAATTTTTGCTCTTCTATTGTCTTTCAGTGCATTTACAGTATATGTGTGTTATTTCTATAGACTGTACTTTTAGGTTTCCCCACAATAATAATCGCAAGTGGTAATATCTGGGAAATGTACAGGCCATAACCCATCCATCTTCTAAAACCTCCCTTATAGCCTCGAAACAATCACGGGTAGTATGGGGCTACAGAATCTTGTTGAAAATATCATAGTCAGTTAATTTTTCAAAAAAATGTGAGAGTAGTTTCATACATCTTTTCGAATTTACAGCATCTTTAAAAAATATAGGTCCTATTTGCTTTTACAGCTCACCACACATCAATCTTTTTAACCCGCAGAGGAATTTCGGGAATTATTTGTGGATTTTCTGTGCCGCAAAATTTATTTTCTGTGAACATGTAAATGAAAGCATGCTTCATCAGAGCATATGATTAAATGTGAATCAACAGCACTGTCATGAATGTTGTTCTGTAAAACCCAATACAGGATTTCACTCGACTTTCGTTGTAATGCGACCTTGATTATTGGAATATAGTACTCTGTAAGGTTTCAATCTTGAAAGTTTAGTAGCCGTGTGAACTGAAGTTTTTAAAACGCCTACTTCTTGTGCTACACGACGTAAGGATTTATTAGGAGAACGTTCAAACGAGGTTCCAATATCGTCCAGCCGAACCCAACGTTTAGGCCTACGAATTTTAGAGTTCAGTGATCCTATTTCTTAAAATCTATTGCGAAGGTGTTTTAACTGTGCCTCTATTCGGAGGTCGAATGCCAGAAAATCTGTCTACAAATTGCCTACACACTTGTCGGCATGAATATGTTTTGATGTGAATATCCTACGTAAATATTGGTAGTAATTTTTTCAGCCGGCATTTAAATTATCTAAATAACTGATTTAAAGCAAACACATTTTAAACGTAAACCGAAGGAAGCACACACTTCAAACACTTCAAACTGTACAAAGCAGCGACCGGTAACGGAGTCAGCCAAACGCTTTTTCTATCAATCTGTACTAACATTAACCGGAAACGTGTGGGCTCGCGCAGCACTGAAGGAAAATTACCCATTTTGAATACCGTTGTTTATTTCGTGTCCTACCGGCTTCTTTTCACCCGCATTCTCAGATCAAATGTGACTCAAACTCTCCGTATTAATGCGACCATATGATTACTCAATGCTATGAAATTTTGGTTCTACAAATAAAATAACAAATCCATAAATACACGCCTTTCATTAGATTGAATGACCGAAGTATGCTAAATGGAGCTTTAATCGTATTGTCGTTATCATTTACAAAGGCTTTAACTTAGCATGCCACTCCTTCCACTTACAGACACGTGCATTTTGCATTCAGCCGGGCGGGTTGGCTCAGGCGATAACGGTTGGGAATCATGCTCGGCAAATTGCAGGTACAAATCCTGCTGCAGTCAACCAACCTGACTAAGGTCTTCCATATATATCCTCTGTCCATTTCCAGAAAGACAAATGCCATGTTAGTATTTGTGTACTATCAGTGGAAAACGGTATAAGTGTCTTTCATGGAGATTGGTATATCAGCCATTGCCATTAATCTAATGAAAGATATATGGTCCTACTAGTATTTCTTGTGGTCCAAAAATGCTCGTTAGATGACACTAGATGTAAGTTTCCAAGGAAACGATACAGAACCTAGATATCATATGTAACACACTGGAAGAGTAATTTTTACAAACATACACGCGAATCTTTCGATACTCCAATAACAAAGACAATAATTGTGTGCCTCCTTAATGTCCAGGATTAGCGTCATTTCTGTCAGTCGCAATAAAATAAGAACAAAAAGCATTTCTAAGTAGTGTTGAAAGTAGTGGCGGAAAACTTCAGAAGCTTTCAAATATGGACAAGTTCAAATCGCTAAGCAGTAAGAAAGGTGTTTCTGCAAAGTGGATGAAGAATGTTCTATGTAAAATATCATAAAATCCACTACAAGTGACTTTATTTTGTGATCAACTTGTGCATGAAATAAATTTATAAAAGAAATTAGGCCTGAGATAACGCAAATCACTCTTTAAATTCTCTTATTCATTTGTGTTTATTAGTAACGATACTACTTTTGATAATTTTGTTCTGCATGCTGACTCTTGCTTACACTTTTTCTGAAAACATACAGTATGGCACTTATATATTTTCCAGACCTAAAATTTCGCTTCCTGCTATATTTTGGCTATTGTTAAAGTCTCATATTCTTACATCCTAATGCTTAATATTACAGTTTTAAATAACAAAAAAGCTTTTTAAAATGTAAACTCATTAAATATGGTAGTGCACTTTTTTTTTTCCTAACAATTTTCGTCTTTAGATATATTGTTTCATGCGCACAGATCACATATTTCTCTGCCACGGATATACCTTCCATTTAATCATTTGCCTTCGGCCTTAAGTCCTAATAACGTGGGAGGTTAAACAGTGAAGAATTATTTTGCATTCATCTGACGGAAAAAAAAAAAAATTCAACACTTGAGACTTTCCCACCAGTGCACAGCTCATCAGAGCACTGAGATGCTGTGAAGTCTTAAAGTAATGGATCTTACTCAAAATAATGCCAAAAGATTAAATAAATACCATTACATTTTTTTCTATACATTGTATTCATTTTCTACTAACGTATAAGCACTTTGGAGTGGTGGAATGCTGGCAGTAATTTTTAAATTTTATGTGGCCAAATGTTGTAAGGTCAGAAGTTTTAAAATGACATTCCAATACCTGTCTGTGAGGATGACGCTGTTTCCGTTGCGTCGATGACAGTGGCCCCAGATTGGAACTGCTTCGGCAGTGATGTTCACCTGAGAATATTGCACCTGAGCTCCGGCGCCCACTGATGTCGACTGCATAACATATTCACCTTGGAACTCTATCGGGAAGTAGCATGATGCAGCACCTGCAACAATTGTTTTCGCTCCGAAATCAATTTAAAAATCAATTTTATTGTGAGCAATAATGCCAGTGGCTGTGGCGTTGCATAAAAGCACATTATCAAATGATGATATATGAATTTACTAAGATGACCCTTAAATTATAATTATATTTCTGAAACAGAATGTTTAACAGTGTGTTTATTTGAGTTACGGGCTGCCTGAGCGCGGTTGCTTACTGGGAAAGTACGATTGGTGCAGCCAGTAGAATGTCGCCATGCATAACATTAGTATTTTTAGTATGTATTTGTATTTTTACTAAACGCATACTGTATTTAAAATTGATGACAATAATAAGCACTGCTGTAAGAGATGTCTCTCAGCGGCAGTACATTGCCGGCATCTGCTTAGGAAATCCCTGTATTTCATCTAATTTTCATTCCCTAAGAATCAGTTTCTTGTCATTCAGAGATCCTGTCTTTCGTAACCTTTATACAAGTAGGCGAAGAGTTTCTGTTCCTGGAACACGATTGCCAGGATATTTCCTTATGAATCCCATTTACACTTTCAAATATGTATCGTACATAAATATCCGTTCTTCAAGACTATTTGTACCGCCACGGTGGCCGAGATCGTTAAGGCGCGAACACGTGAGCGGGAGGTTTGGGGTTCGAATCCCGTCAGGACCGTCCTCCCTGACTGAGGTTTTTTCCAGGTTTTCCTCAGTCTTCATAAATGCAAATGCTGGGGAGGTACCTTAAACATTGGCCTGGAACGTTTCCTTTCTTAAAAAATCCTTCTCCAATATATCATTTCATCGCATGTATCTTCAGCGCCCACCGCCTATGGTGCCTCAGTAGTAAAAACACCATTAAAAGACTATTTGTAGAAGCATAACCAACGAAAAGCTAATAACACACACTTTATTTACACACAATGAATGCACCGAGCAACACACGAATACACAATCACTCGCTGACAAAGTCTCCTTAATAGTAACTACATTCTACTACCTGAACATGCAAAACGGCCTTGACTTGCTTCTCCCAGTACGCAGCCACTCTCTGCTAGCCCGTAATTCAAACAACTTCGCTATATAGTATTATTAACGTGCGGATTTAAGACTCATTTTGTAATGCTAGTAAATATTTATAGTTCTTACTACTTTGCATAACGACTTGATACTAGTCTTTCGATGTAAGTACATTAAGTTTACATTTGCGATTTTAATGACATTTTACAGTTTACAGAGGGGAAAGTGCTAGGAAATAGTTTCAAAAATTTATATCTTGTTAGAAATGTGTGATATTTTTCTGGTAGACATGCAAGCCACGTGCAATATAACTGACCCCTACAACATTTTTTCTAGAAAGCTTGAACAATTGTAAGGGCCGGTATTAACACATTCATAATCTGAATGAGGAAAAGGCGTTATCTTCCGTTTAAAACCAGTTGAAGTCTCCTTTCAATGCTGCGGTTAGGGAAGCATTTGGTTATTTACCTGGTGCAGAGAATGACATTTTTCAAAATGCACTGGGTAGCCACATACTGAAAGCACGAGCTCTGCTTCTGCAGAATATGACTTGGATTGCATGTACAATCTTAAGATAATATATTTTAAATTCTTACATTTTTAACGTATATTTCATATTTTTAGTGCATTAGCTGAGGAAAATTCATACGAGTTGCAGTATCCTACAGTATAAGGAATGTAATTATTTTTATATATTTTAAAGGTAGTGCTAACCAATAAGCTAACAAAACCTCTGGATGAAAATCAGGCACCAAAACAAACAGGTTTTTGCTCAGGATTCAGCACTATAGATCGCCTACAAACTTCGAATAAAAGTCTGAAATAAAACTGAAGTATTCAGTCTGAAACTATATATCTCATTTGTAAATTATCTTAAAAGTAGCGTAATGCAAGCACAAACAAATCAAGGCATTGAAGACAAATACATAAAGATCGTGAGCAGAATGTATCAGCTAAGTGTTGCTAAAGTAAAAATTGATAAAGGTCAATCATTTAGACGAAAGAGAAATAAAAGCAGGAAAATTGAATTTCTCCGAAGCTGCTGATAAGTTAGACTGGATATGACAAGAGATTGTAGATGTTTCCATGTCAGCACAACAACTGGGAATGATCCAAGAGCTATAGTAGATAATTTGACTTGAGAATGAACTCCTTACAGGCCCTTGCTTGGAGAAACTTCCAATGACTCAACTTCATCTTGCAGGACGCAACCCTCAACCATAAACTAAAGCTTGAGGTACCGGATTGCTGCGCTTTCCCCCTGCTACCAGACATGGTGCTTGTTTCTCGTAGAGAAAATGAAGAAGGTGCTAGATGTCTCACTTCCGAGACAGTGTGCAACGTCGATCTCAGGAAACGAAGAGACCTGAAACATTTGAAGGTAGAAATTCACTCTCCCAACTGGAGACGAGGTGGCCAAGCCCCGAGCCTTCTGGAGAACAGATGGACATATCCGACCACGATATGGGATCCTGAAATCTGAAGACAAAGAGATAGGCCCGGATGTCGGTCAGACTTCAAGACCATAGCAAGCGGCCAGTGGTCGAGAGTAGCCAGAAATAGGACCTTGTGGAGAGACCTGCAGAGAGACTTAATGCATGTCTGTTTCTAGTGTATATAGTCAGTGTTTAGACCAAGTTGAACGTGCATATAGCAATAAATTAGAGCGTAGGAGGTTATTGCCCTTGACGAGATTTGTTAGTCCTTCATTCATTCATTCAATAAAATTATAATCGCTGTATATGAAACTAATCTTTAATAGTGATTTTGAATATTCACGTTAAGTGTTCATTTGAAAGACTCTGCCAGAGAGAACTATCTCACGAATGACTAATAGCTATAATCGTTTAAGGGTTACTAAATTTAGCTTAATCAATACTTTCTTCACCTTTAGGAAAACTGGAAATTTAAATTAAGATATTGAAACTTTTAAGTTTCTTCAGAAGTATTTACAATCGTTACACTGATATAATTTCATATTTTAATCTGATAGTTCTGAAAATATTAATTTCCAGCTCTATAAAACTGAATGGCTTTACAATGCGTGCTTACACCTCTGGTCTAGTGTGTAAATAGCGCTAGTTTCTTCTCCAACAAAACGAAGTCCTTCTCACTAGGTAAGAAGGTGTGTTTTGGTACAAGAAAATATACTCAATATAATAATTTGTACCACAACAAACAAGAGCATAATACAATTTAAAGATTTTATTTATTTCTTTTGCCCTGAACATGAAACTGAAAATAAAACCAGCTTCCTTTTATGAAGCATATTTTCTCCTACTTCTACATCCGTATATAAAACAAGGCACCGCTTCAGAAGATGTTCTAGATGATAAACTTTCCCGCCATCTATGCACCCAAAGCTGTCGGTATATTTAAGTAGGCAGTGCTTGTAAATTGAATGTTATTAAACAGCAAGCACAAGTCCTCATGCTTTGAGTCCCATTTTAGATTGATGAACTCTGAAGTACAAGAGATCTCATCTTGCATGTTTCATAATTATGTTAGACCAGGGCTGTCCAACGTTAGTCGGTACTTGGGCACATTTGCATGATAACTAAGGGTACGCGGGCGCCAGGTTGCGATTCCACTACTGCGACTGAATGATATTTCTCATTCAAAATGCCGCTCTCCACTACTACTGTTAGGAACAGAGACGCTAGCATTACACAGTTAACAAACGGGTTTTCCTTTGTTTTCAATAAAGCAATAGTGCTCCTCCAATTCACTGTTAAAGTCATAATTTCCTAGCCAATTTAAAAAGATTTATGCCTAAAATTAACCCATTAATAACTGAATAAATTAAAGTTTAAAAATAATGAAAAATGCCTTTAAAACATGTTGAATGCACAATTTATCACAACACAAGACACTTTATAGTATTTCACAAGGTCAGAAAGTTCGCATGAAAGCAAGGAACTTGGAATATGCCTGTTGTCAGTCTGTTACAAATCGTCTGTTAATTGTTTGCGGTACAGCTTTATTGGAATTACATTTATTTTGGGGGCAAACTGGGTGTTCCAATGTCGTCTTGGTGAAGCTCTACCATGGTAAGTAGTTTATGGCACTGCAATAAAATAAATCATAAGGATGCGGCCTGTTTGCAGAATAAAAATGCTGCTATAAAAAAAATTCCTAAGCTTGAGGACGGTGCTTTTAAAACGAAAAGTAATAATCTTTATTCACATGAAAAAAGTTTTCAAACATTAATTAAAATTTAATTTGGAAATCAGTTGCGAAGGGCGCCATAAATGGGCGTCGCGGGCAACGCTTTGAACAGGACTTTGTTAGACTTTGTATTAAATGCCTTAATAATAAATTTAATGTGATGTAAAAGTTTTTACTTTCTTATTACATTTATTCCAATACATCTCAGGCACAAAACTTACCGTATTATTATCACGCAGACAATAATAGCTTGTTTGTGTGTTTTGGAAACGTGTTAATAAGATTTTTGAGAGTTTCCAGCACACTAGCACTTGCTTTATGTCTGTTACCATGTTTATCTTCACTGCTAAAAGTGAGCAACACCTACCACAACATCCTCGCCATTTTTTATCTCCTCTTCACTCATTTTCCTCTCTTCTCTTCTAGAAGAAAGTCTCTTCTTTGAAATTCCAAAAATGTTACAAAAGTTTATAATACGCTTCTTTGGACTCGTCATTTTCTACATAGTTTACTGACTGCGGTCAGTTTTATTCACAAATTAATTCCAGAGTCAGTCCAGGTTCGAACTGGTAGCATGTATTAACATAAACACAACCAGCTTTTCTGAAACTTTTCTTTGTTGGGTAATAATCATACTCAACGCTTTATTTTCTGTTCGGCAACACATCTTTTCTATGACTCTCCTTTTCAATTATTAGCTGTACTATCCACCTCCACTTTAGATTCACAAAATAGCCAATTATTGCATTCTAATGCTTCAATATACTCACTTTCATATACGCGATTGTTTACAATGTTTTATGTGCTAATCATTGTTAATGTGTTTGTAATATAACTTTCAACGTACAGGATTAATAATAAAATTAGTCAACAGGAATTCTGTTTATAAAGAGTCTACTTTCTTATGTGACATATATTTAGTAAACTTATCAGTAAATAGAATGAATATTTTATATAAGGACAAAGGTCATAGGTGGATTATCCCGTTCCCTTAAGATTATGACAAGAGTTAAGAGGCGGCACAGCAGTGTATCTCATGCTTTCAGTATCCTATGAGTGAATAGCCGATTTACTTGGAATTTTTTTATACATTATTCTCATTTTGTGTACACTGTTTATGCAATTAACATACAACTACAAAGAAACACAAGGAATTTCATTAACACAGACACTATTATTTACTCATTTTGAAACACAAATGTTCAATTATTTATTCAGGAACATGAAGTGTTGCTCATCTTTCAGACAGCAGTGTGCAATTTTTCTAACAAGTCCGTTTAGGTGTAGATATATTGGGAAATGTAGCACTTCTCACATACATTTACCTTGATTACTGATTTGTGCAAGTTACATCGCTATGCTACATGCACTTCCCTTGTTAAAGGTGCCGGTAAGTCCCGTAGTTTACTCCAGAGATATGAGTACTTTACAGCGCCGAATTCTCGAGAGGAATTCACTGGTAAGAAAGCAGTGCTAAACCTGAAAGCCGTCTTCATACATGTACCTGTCTCGGTAAACAATGAGGTTAACGGTAAACGGTTATTATGAGACAAGAAATAGGATGCGGTAACCTGGAAAAGTAAATGAACAATTGATTACATGACAACCACACCTATAATGAGAAATATCATGTCCTCCCCCCCCCCCCGAGATCATTCTTCCCTGCGGTGCAACAGCCCCCTGCCGCAGCGACCGCCGCCCCCTCTACCCCTGTCTTGCAACATAATTGATTGCAAGGGAGTATGTGATCAGCATGTGGGCACCCTGCCGGTCACCTATCACGCGTCTTTGAAATCGAAGGTCGCTACCCCTTTATTAGGCAGCTCCCCAATTTTCTTCATTAGGTTGCGTGGACAGGAAGGTTTCAGATCTTCCTATTTTAGAAAAATCCCTAAAGCAGGTACCGCGGTTCGAACCCGGCAACTCCCAGTCGGCAACCCTAACCACTAGACCAAAGAGGTAGTCTTTCTGAGATCATGTGGAATACAAAATTTGTATAAGTTTTGTTTTTATCACAACAGTGTAATTTTATTTCGCCTTTTTCTCTATTGTTTAGGGATTTTAAAAACTTGAAGGTAAAGGAAAATGATTACCGGCACATCTTGCCAGTTGTGTAACTTTTCCTTGTGCTTCTTTTTCACGTTCATAGTTGGCTGTGAGAGTGAGGTTGTGAGGAAAATTATATTGACAAATTCGTGTCAAACGTTAAGAAAGTGCAATTATTTCAAGAAATGATCATATGATAGGCATGACAGGCAGTTTTGACAGAGTAAGTGCTGTTTCTAGAGCTGTATATTTACACACTGACTTGAAGAGATGTATGGCACACATTGTGATAGCTTTAAATTTTGACAACAGTAAAAAATAATGTGTCAGAAAATGTAATTCACTTAATTCTTGAAATACTACAGATATCAAACAGGATTTGGAACATTGTGCCAGAAGTATTACCTGAGATGTAAATGATAGTTGGAAAAAAATGTTTAATCAACTTTTGGTCAATTCAAAAACCCTACTCATGTTTACGATCTAAACTCATGTGTCTTCAAACAATGAGCTTATGTTACGTTAAAGGTTATGACTGGAAGGACGAATTATCCTCTGTAGACTGCTAATATTTCAAATGCTTTCTTGAAATTTTCAAACATTCTTCTGTCAACTAGCGTTACACTTACCATTTGACAAATTTTCTGAAATTAAATTATCCCTGTATGATTTAGAATAAGTCCATATACAACATTCCCACTCCTAAACCATTTTTCTCAAAGGATTGAACGTTGTAATCGGTATTCGAAGTAGAAAGCGTTTGTAACCAGAATAATGAACATACATGACCCTACTTTTAATTCGAACCACTCCGTAAATGTTACCTTTACTCAACTTTAACCATAATTGCAATTGCATTCAGCAAAGAACTCCACTGGCTTCGTTTCTTCTTCCGAGTACAGATCTGTATAACAGATTGTTTCCCTTCCTTGTTGCTATTAAATATAGCATTAATTTTTGCAATAACTATTTAGCTCATGAAGCAGTGACTAGTCCGATGTAAGAACATGAGAACTTCCAACCGATCACAGCTGACAATCGCAACAATTTGACCCTTTCGTGTCGCTCCTGGTGGTATAGCGGTAGCCGTACTTGCCTCGTAGACCTTAGAACGCAGGTACAATCCAAAGCCGGTGAGGCACGAACGTAGACGGATACCTAACAATGTTTTCAGAAGCCTACAAGGAGTTCGGGTCCCTTCAATACTAGACGCAGGGGCAGATACTTTTTCAAAGAGCAAACCACCGTTACACCGCACCTTCCTACTTTTCCCTGCCACTTTTGAACCTGTAACAGAACCAACGGAATGAAACGGAAGAGTAGAAAATTCGCGTAAAGAGAACATTCATCTAGCGTCCAGAGAGAGAGAGAAAAAAACCAAGGTCAGGATGGTCGGTCCTAAGGGATTTGAACCTGGGACATCTCGAACGCGAATCCGAAGCGTTACCCCCTGAGTCACCCCGAAAACTATGCGATATAGTTCTTAGAAGGCCGTTTATTATTTCGTGTTGAAACAATTGTGATTATATTTTATCCACGACTCACGATGTTTTAAAATGAAATGCAATTGATCGCGTTTATTAATAAGATTTCTTAATTCTAAATTCTTTACCCACAAATTAGTGGCACATGAAATTCCCATGTCATAATGATTATAAAAATAAATAATATATCTAGTTTTAATGCGGTGTAAACTTCATGAGGATAGTCGCTTCCTCCCATTGGTATTCATGGTTCAACAACTATAATTCGTATGCGACTGTTAAATAAAGAACAAACTAATTGCTTCGTCTTTAATGCAAGGCGTGCCCTCAACGTAGGAAACTATTTTCTAGTAGCTTATAGACAGGAATTGCCCAGCATTGTGGTTTTGTTTACATGCAAACAAACTCTCCATACAGATGTTCGAAATAACCTTTCTAAGTGTACAGTGTTCATGTTACTAGATAATGCACATGAACTCGTATGTCTCTTGGTTAAAGTATAATCTTTCTCATTTCGGATGGAAGAGGATCTTGTTTTTCATGTTTTAAAATCGCCGTGTGTTGCCCAGATAATTTGTCCAAGCGGTGGTGTTTTGTTTCAGCGATGAAAAAGAATAAAGTGAGACAGGTATGTTATAAGTGACTTTTTTTGTTCCCCTCTTTGTACTCTTTTAATAATGGTAATCAGATCCCTTATACATCTAACATGCCACACAAAAAAGTTGTAAGCAACTCCTCCTATTGTTACAGAACTTTTGAATACTTAGATAAAATATGCAGGTATTTAGGGCGGAGGCACACAAAGCAAAAGTTACGTGACAGAGCAGTTATGTGTATTAGCCGAAGAAAAGAAGTGTAAGATACGATTTCGAACCCTGCACCATCTAGATACTAGGACAGCTGTAAAACGATACACAGAGGCAACTTTCTTTCTTTCCTCCCTTCGTCTTAATATGTCTCGAATACTATGGCATACAGAACCAAGAGAAAAGGAAGACGAGAGAATGATGAGCAACATGTAAATGTTGCTTCCACTTTTTGTGGCTCGGGGAGGTTGACCTTCATGCCGCACACAGGATGAGTGCGAGGTAATTACACAGGTCCCTCAACCATGACCATATCTTGTTTTATTTCAGCATGCAGCTCTTCAATGCTATGCACCACGCCTTGAAGCGATTTAAGGAAATGCACGTATGTTACCAATCAAAGATGTGACAAATATAGATCAATTACGTATGTATTAGGAAGTAGCAGCGCAATGTTGACATCTGATATAAACATATAACTAATCTTATCCGTACATGTATTTAGACCTAGATGCTTCTTATAGCTGTCCTGAAGATCTAGTAGATCCAAGTTCGTGGGTTCAATCCCGGCCAGGATCTATGGATTTTTTTGGGTGCAAAAATTCTATATGGCTTCCTCCGGCAGGGAATTAAAGCCATTTGTCCCATTTCGTAGATTTACGGCACGTAAAACAACATCAATCCTGAAAGGAGAGGCCTCTAAGCAAAAATTTACCGGCCGGTTCACGCCCTGATTTGAATGGGACGCTGATGACCTGAGATGTTAAAGAGCGTCCCTAAATAAACCAAATAACAAATGCTTGTTATATATCCATTTTTTTAAAACGTTATGTTTTTAACTGATAAGGTAATGACCTTTCTGGTTACTCTAACTGCACTGAACTGAAACGGTACTTATCCTTACGGCCCACCCCCACTGAAATATAAATGTAATATGTATGTTGCAAACCTATTTATCACAATATTTCATGTATTATAATTAGAAATGTAGATTTCATATATGTATAAGACTGCATAATGTTAACATGTGAATTGTACTTCGACAAAAGGGAAAGTCTCTGATGTTTTTTGTTACAGTAGCTTGGAAAGTCAAAGAGGACAATAAAACTCTATACAATAAAGCCGATGGTTGAGTGGTATGCCACTTTTAAAAGGCCTGCCGTTGGAGGGTTAATAAACTGAAGGACTTTTAAATCCTTTAGGGGCTTTGAACTGGACAGGCCATTGTACTATTAGCTTTTAAACTAGCCAATGTCAATAAAAATTTAAACTCTCAGAAATAGCGAATGGCAGTAAACCAGCCAATGGAAAATATGTGTTTGAATTTTTAAAATTAGGAGCGAACCTTGCGCGTGCCTGCGCGATCCCGTGCCTTCGTTAAGTCAACGACTACTTGATTTGAATCTAATATATAAGGAAGAGTTTGCTCCGCTGGGGCAAGCAGTTTGCAGTCCGCAGTTATGAGATCTACACGCGGCAAGATACATGCAGTTCATCACTCATTATAAGTTCAACATTTCTAAATCTATCGTACACAAAACGCCGGAGGACGGGAAAGACTTTGAACATAATAAAGTACCTATGTGTGTGTGTGTGTGTGTGTGTGTGTGCGTGCGCGCGTTTTCCAGTCCTGTTGAGTACGAATCAACAAAATAACAAAATTTACCTTGAGAAATTGTTGTCATTGAAGCTTAGGTAGCAACACCGAAGCGATCGTTAATCAATCTACAAAACTGCCACTCGACGTCGACTACAAATTCCTTCAAAATCGGTTCCCAACCTGAGGCACTTAGCCGGGGCCTACTAAAACGCTTCAGTACTTTTCTCTATTGTACGTTGTTCCTAATCTGGGTCCTTCACATAATTTCCCTTGTAATCCATCAGTAAAGAAATTTAAAAAGCTAAAGCTTTTATATGTTCTGTTTAACGTGAAACTTTCTGGATGAAACCATTAATTAAAATAATGCAGAAATGCTATAATATTAATACATTTTATAATTTCCATATTGTGAATTTTTAGTATGCATATATATTTTTGTAGCTTTCTGTAGATAATTACATTGTGTTTTTTTTATTATTCAATGTTATGATTAACAGTGTCTACCTTTCATTAGGTTCTTATATAGTGTATTAATTTATTAGATGAAACAACCAAATTGTACAAAATTGCATTACATTAACGATATTTATATGGACATAATGTTTCAAAGTATATAAATATAGCTGACCAACTATCTCATACATATAACAAAACTACTTAAGCTGTAATACAAATAACAAAAGAGCAGTATCTTTCATACATTACGCTGATATTTCGCCACATTACATTGTTGTCATATGATCGAACACCATTGAACATTGTACATTCATTGTGGATTATCCAAATGAATTATCTTTTTATTGCATATGTATTCTGCTACAGCAGATTTTAATTGTTCCCAATTATTGGGTGATCATTTGAGAGTAATTGGGAGGGCGTTATAATTTTTCGGAATAGGCAACTCACGTTACGCTGTAAGGATTGGGAAAAGCAGCAGCTGATTTTAACAACCGTCACTATCTGTGTACTGAGAACGTGTTACAGATACATTGTACGCATTTTTATTTGAAAAGTGTCATCTTTGTTTCACTAACTGCCATTGCATATATATAACATTATCCATGTGAACTGATAGTAAATTCAGCAGGTCAGAATCACTAACAGCTAAAATAAATTACATTTAATGTAGCTGCACAATAGAGGCGGAAATGAACATGTTTTAATAACTGTGCTTCCAATGAATGTTAGTTATACAGCTTATTCTGCATGAAAATATTAGAGAAAATTAAATGAAAGAAACACTTACATAGCGTCTAATTTTGTCCATCTCTATCCCTGCCGGTCCTGGTGGTGTAGTGGTAACCATACTTGCCTTCTAAACCCAAGGTCGCGGGTTCAAACCCGGCTAGGATCGATGGATTTTTTTCGGCCTTAAAAATCCTAAGTATGGCTTCCTTCGGAAGGGAAGTAAAGCCCTGGGTCCCGTGTCGTACATTTACGGCACGAAAAAGAACCTCAAGTCTGAAAAAAGAGGTCTATGAGCAAAATTTCTCGGCCGTAAATTGAATGGGACGCTGATGACCTGAGATGTTACAGAGGGTCCTTAAATAAAACGAATCAAAAAAAAAAAATCTAAAACTCCTGAAAGGTGTAATCAATATGGCATGCGATGTCAACAATTAATCACCCTTTCACATAGTAACCTATAGCCCATCTTTTAGGCCATAAGAGAGTATAATTGGAAAGATATACGGCGGTTCTGAGTATATTCTGAGTAATTAGCCCTTTATGATAAGTTTATTTTACAATGGGCCTTCGCAGATTACATTTTTGTCTTGTGTTTATGTTATGTATTTGCACATTTTTATGAACCAGTCTTGATTTTTGTTATAAAAGTCATAAGATAAAGTAAACACTCAAAAGGTAGTGTTAAACCTTTTAGTTTTCGAAATAGGTCTCTATACGATCTATACGATTTTATATTGCAAGTAGGTACTACATACTATTCTATTTTTTGTTTTGTTTTGTTGTTTTTTTAATACAAAAACGCGTGTGTTTGCATTTTAACTTGTTCAAATTTGCCACTTATAATTATAAAAAATCCCTCCGTACCAAAATATAGTGTAAAAACCTGTTATCAATATTGTTCCAAAATATGATATAAAAATGTAACTGTGTATAAAAAGAAATAATATATTTATATAAGGTACAGATATACTTTGTAAAGCTGAGGACATCCCAGTAGCATACGCTAACAATGAAATTAATTTTGCTCAGTTCACCTGCATAATCTTTGCGCCTGTGGCCACAGTTTGCTTTCATCTGTGATATAATATCAGCACAATTTCTTTATCGTACTGCAGGTTTCCACAGTGCCAAATCTGAAAAATGGTTTCAGGTTTTACTTCAAAATTAACTGCAGCAGCCTTAATATTCCCCTTCTAGATTAACTAAACTGCAGCTGTAATTACAGATTGGCATTACAACATTCAGTTGTCCGATGTTGCACCTTCGACTTTCTTCTCCCACTTGACTGGGTTAATGATATTAGAACACTATGCAGGCGGCTACTTGATTTCTACATATAATACAGCCCTACTAGAGACTGTGGTTTGACGCCCCACCGTACATTAATATCAAATGAAAATGCACCATATTTTGGAACGAAGTGAGTATTGTGTTTAATGAAAAGTTGTGACTTCTATGGGAATATAATAAAGCTTTATTTTGTAGTTATATTACGGTAAATATGTTGAAGGTTGCACTGCGCAGAATTTCTTCATTTTTAGTTATTACAGCTCAATATTCTATTAGCTTTAATTCTTAATCGACTCTAGCTTTTATTTTACAACTCGATATTTTCTTACAAATAAGGAATAAACACTTTGTGATATTAGTAAAGAGTGGCTATGGTTTAAGGCTTCTGCAGCTGGTATTTAATTTAAATGCATAAAAACACAGCTAGGCACAGAATGGATGTCCAAAACTATTCGTCACGCCATTATTTTCAAATTACTCTTTATAATAATAAATCATAAAAGTATTAAATTCCCCATAACTTAAATACTAATCTTTCATAGTAGCTACATAAGCAAAAAAAAAAAACAAAACAAAAAAAAAAAAAAAAAACGAAACATTATTGCAAGTGGAATACCAAAGAGCGTAATACAAACTTATTTTGTTTCTATCTAACGCAAAGTAATTCCAGCACCCGTTTCTGAAGTTTACTTTCATATATTCACGAATAAGTAAGAAAACCTCAATCAAATATTCTAACGGATCTTCTGTGCTTCATTGCGAACGCTGTGTTTCTAAATCAAAGTGGTGTATATGCAAAATTATTTAAAAGGATGTAACAACAGTTTTCCGGTTCTTTTCGCCTCCACGGCAGCCTTGGCAGGAATATCCCACCGTGCATAACGCCAAACGATCTTGACATCAAGAAACAAATTCTTCTCCTGACTAATTAGCTCGTGTTCATAATCAGACCATGTGAAAATGCTGATTTATTAGGCATTATAACGCGATGGGATTCATACATTTTAAATTTATGGCTGCAATGAAACAAAAAACTGGTCCATTAAGATAGATTAAAACAACATGTTGCGTTTCCGTTATAATGGAAGGTTAGACAGTTACCGGATGAAGTATTTCATTATAAAACCAAGGGAGTAACGACCGAGGTAGTTTAAATCAAGTTCCGGACCGGAATTTTGTTCGCAGGGTAAGCGATCTTTGCGCCTCGTAAGTATTGCAGTGTCCACTAATGTGATTTCTTCGTTACCTTGTCACTGTCACAAGGGCAACTGCTTAAAAACTAGAAAGTTTATCCACATTTCTTTCTTTCAGGAGTATGATAGAAGTTATAGCTTCTGGGACCTATGAAACTTTAATCGTTTCTCATTGTCAACAGACCATCATTCTCAAGGCGTGATAGCTAGTAGGAGAGATAATGTAATTAAATTTATATATAAAATTTCAAACGTTTCTCTTCATTAAATCATTCAAGGTTTAGATAATTGCAACCATTCCAGTTTAATATAATTTAAATTTAGTAACTGTAATGATTAACTTTCGCTATAACCAAAATCTCATTGGGCCACACATCTTGACCTTGAGTTTTCCGTGGTTGCTTAGGCGATACTCGGAAGAACGCTCATTTTGCACGAATTTTCCGCTCTCCCATTTCATATTTTTCATTCCGTTGATTCCATTACAAGCAGAGCGAGGTGGGCTGTTGCGGGTTGCGGTGGCCCGCGCTTTTGCAACATTTTGCCCCGGTGTCTGGTGGCTCTTCTGAAAGCCTCGAACACCTTGAAAAGGTAGGAGAAATGGCTCCACCAGCGAGGTGTGTTATCTGGAAACATGTTGGCATCTACGTCAGTACTTCACCGCCCATGGATCCTGGCCTGCCAGTGTCTCCCTCACTGAGGTGGGGGCACAAACGATCAACACTTGAAATATCCTTCTCCGTCCTTAGCAATCCAATCCAACCCTAAACTCTCTATAATAGAAAGAAAACGTGCAGTTAGACACGAATGTGGTGTTATTTAATGCAATATCTCCGTCCAATTCAGTTTTTTCTTGTGCTTGTTGTAGAGCATAAAATGTTACATTTATTAATTATTCCCACCAGTAATATTATTGTTTTATTCAACAATGAAAACCGCCGAGATCGTTAAGGCGTGGGCTCGTGAGCTGGAGGTCTGGGGTTCGAATCCCCCCAGGACCGACCTTCCTGACTGAGGTTTTTTCCAGGTTTTCCTCGGTCCTCATTAATGGCAAGTGCCGGGGAGGTACCCCAAATTTAGACCTACAATGTTTCCTCCCTTTAAAAATTTCCCAATCTATAATTTCATCTCATGTATCATCCGTGTCCACTGCCTGTGGTACCTCAGTAGTATAAACGGGCGTTAAACACTATTAAAAAAAATGCTGTTCTACAATGAAATTCAGCCTATTTGACCTGTTTAGGCTACTCTGAAGAACATGTACTTCTAACTTTAGATTCTAAAATGGAACAAAAGTAGTAATGTCTTCCCAACGAGATCCTCTTAAGCCGAAATACTATGAAGTTTATTAGTTCTACTTTAAGATCCCCAAAGATCTGGAGTTACATTTGCAGGATGCAGTTTCTTGAACTCTTTGAGCTTGCACATGTAAGAGGAGGCGTTTGTGAGAAAAACGCGACTGAGGCGTGATTTTCTTATAAGTCTGCATTTCTAACAACATCATTGTTAAGCACGCCATCATATTCCTAGTCTAACTCGTTTAATTTAGCGACACCGCTAAAATGTAGAAAGTATGTCCTTCATTAGCATTTTCTGTGGAAATAATTGTGTCTCAGTATCACTGTCTCCAACTGCTCAATGTATAAGAACAAATAGGTGCAAAATAATTGCTTATAAAACGATTACATTTTCAGCAAAGTCATTCATCTGTCAACACTGAGTGCTTTTCATGGTTGCCTTAATTCCGACAATTTCACGCTCGTCTACTAGTAGCTAGTGGACCAGAAAACAAAACAAACATTCCAGAAATTTCGATCTGGCTACATACTATTGCACCATTGCGATAAACTTGGTGCATCCACCAGGCATTTCTGTGAAGGAATTGCCGCTTTGAAGTTACGAATTTACAAACAGATCAAATAGAGAAGGAAAAAATGCCAGGATAAAAAGAAAAGTAAAGCTGGAAATTCTAAGTAACTTTTATAAAGAACCCCTGGAAGACTCATTTATAAGCATGTAATGGAAGATAGAAAATGAGGAAGTACTAACAATGAGAGGAAATCGAGGAAACGGATCATTCCCAGATTCCAGCAGATAAGGATGTAAGGAATTTTGTTAATGTAAGGCGAAAAACACCAAGTTCTTTGAATGTAGAAGAGGAATTGTGTCATCTGTATCTGTGTGTACGTGCAATCCTTTGACAAATCTGACAAAAGGAATGCGAAATATTTTACTGTGCTAAAAGTGTTTTGCTTTAACGATAAGACGGGAAACCAAGGCAAGATTGAGCAAAGGTAATCATGCTATACTTGTACAAGTTTAAAAAAGTTGGTATGACCATGCATAAAAGTTATTTCGCCTGGATTAGAGATTGTCCAATAAAGTGCAGCTATTTATAACAAATAAGGTTATATAATATACATTTTCATACGACGTTTTCATTGCAATTTCGGCTGGAATTTTCATACATGATTCAATAATTTATATTCTGCCTGATACATTTAATTACTGCAAGAACAATTATTAACTTTAGTATTATACTATTAAATTTTTCTTGGTCACAAAATATAAGCTGTGTTAATGATTAAATTACCAAGGAAAACCATGAAGCATCTTTAAACTGTGCAATAACATCACTCATGAAATGTTAAAAAAAAATCTGTAACTGTTATTACTCTTGGCAAAAGATGAAATACTTTCCCTGCCTTATTTACATTCTTTGGTATATCGAATTAAATATCGATCACAGCACTGACGCTCTTGTTTGTATTTCACGTGTGCAGTAATTTAAGTGAAAAAATCTATAAAAAATACTTTATAATTTTGCACTTATAGGCTGCTACTGGAGAAGTTCATATTTTATTTATTGAGAAATATCCCGATGCAAAGTAAATTTTCCTATTTAAAACCAAAAACTGTTAAGCCTTATCAAGGTATTTCTTAAAATGTATGTGAAGATTTTTCAAAAGCTCATGCTGTCATTGCTACCCATTTGCCAGATTATTCAGAAATGTGAAGTTCATTCAAATCGATGCATATGACTGGAAATGGCAACTGCATACGTTCTTTATGCGACTGCAGAGAAACATTTACTGTGTAATACAGTAGTGGCGTTAATACTGGGCACTTTAACAGAGTTTTGTTAAATATTACATTAAGCTTTTGATTTTAATTGAAAAGTTTGCTTTTATTGAAGTCAAATTTTAAGGAAATTTAGACAAACATGTCTGAATGTTCAGTGTTTCAAATGAGCAAATTAAATTACAATTACTACTTATCAAAGCAACAGCTGTAAATGGTACATTTTGGACATATTCATAAAGATTATTGTAACTGCTTTGTGTTAATATTTTGTTGCATATCCTTTAAATTTAATTACTGCCTCAATTCTTTGTGGCACTGAGAGTGCACCAAATATTGGAGATGTTCTTGTGTTATCACTCTAAACCACAATTGGATGATGGCCTCTAGCAGTTCCCTCTTGTTACTGGGATTTAGACGTGACACCAAAACTTTCAGCTTTGACCACAAGTTTTCAATTGTTCCCTGGCCAAGGGAGGATAGTAACATGGTGTTCCTGAACCGTTTCTGATTTATTCAAGTGGTATGACACTTTGTGCCATCCTGCTGGAAGATGCACTGCTGACTGTCACCCCCAAACAAATCAGGAATAGTAGGCAGCAGTTTATTGTCTAAGACCTCTGCTTGGTATTTTTGGCATTAATGTTGCTCTCTAAAACTGCTAGGCGCCCGACACCATACTTTACCATGCTTCCCCATACCATGACGCTGACAGGATGCTTCATAGTGGAGGTGGTGCACTCAGGTAGCATGTCCTCACCTCTTCCGCGATGCACAAATGTGATGCCATCACTTCCAAAGATGTTGATTTTCATTTCATGCTTCAAATATCTCTACCCCAGTCTTCTTGCGTACGATCCCTATGTACTAAAGCCCATCTCACACACTTTCGTCTTTGCTTTAGGTTGAGATAAGGCTTCTTTCTTGGAGTCTTTGCTTGTGAACCATTTTCCAAAAGCTGTTGTTTGATTGTTCGGTCAGAGACTTGTAGCCCAAAAAATTTCAAGATGGAGTTTATATCTTTTGCCGAAAGTGGGCTATCTTGTAGAGAAAGGTCAGTTTTAGCAGTTAGTTTTGACTTTCTGTCACTTCTTGGAGGTTTTCTTGTGCTCCCAGTTACTTTGTACCGCGTGCAAACTTCCCTAATGTCTGGACTTTGTAGCGCCACCATCCAACCTTTGCGTTATTTCATCAAAGGGACAGCATTCTTCACGAAGTGTTACTGCCTTACCGCTTTTACTTAGCGACCAATCAGCACATTTTACCTTAGAAGTCATTATTTAAAATTACAGAATCACTTTTCAACTCACTCTGAAAGACATTCACTTCACAAAAGTTAGTTGCCAACTGCTATACAACAATGTTGTTCACACTTAGGTATTGAAAGAACACAACATCGAGCACAGATCTTTTTTGGTTGAATGTACAATAATCGCATAACAATTATGTTGCTGCTGCAGTAACATGGAATTATTGAAGTTACTGAATGATGCTAATTAAATATGTTTCTAATATCTATACAGAATGTAGCACTTCCACCTTTCTTAAAGATAATAAATATGGTATAGAAACATCATAGACAAAAACAATTCATCTGTTGATTTAGCACAACTCAATCTTTGTATATCTTATAAGATTATAAAGGGGAGAAAGTTTTACGAAAAGTGTCCAGAATTAATGCCACTACTGCGCACACCTCTATTGCTATTCACGGAAATTTTTGATACTGAAATTGAGGAGAATCGCACAACTTTATTTCAATAAGTGATTAATGCGTAACACATTTGAGCCGTCTCTTCTACAGGAAAATTTCAGAAAAAACAGTTAGTAGGTAGAAAGTGCAGCTGCCAAAGTTTCCTCTACACTACTTAATAAGCAAACAGTGGCTGTATATGAAACAATCATGTTACTAGAAGTGAATTCCGCAGAAAAAAAATAATCATTCCTATAACAAGATGATATTCAGCCAGTTCATTGGAAAAATCCTCAAGTTGTGTGGTATGCACGGGAAGTGACAATTTCGTTATAGTCTCGGATGTCATAATCGGTATTGCATAGGCCAATTATTGAAACTATCCTCTCTGTTCTTTGCTATATTCCGGGAATAGCTTGGAACGCAATGAAAGTCACCGTCACATACCAATGAGAATGACATCTGCAAAAAAAGCTGTCTACTGTGTTTATTTTTTGCAGTATAAAATATTTTAGAAAGGCCGAGTATAAAACCCTACAAACTCGAGTTGTGCTAATTCAGGTTGCTGTAGTAGACACGTTGAAGAAAGGAATGGTCAAGATAGCTGAACCCGACCTTGTTCTATTTTCCATAGCTGTTTGTTATGATTAGCTTAAATACAACTGTGATACTTTAGTAATCACCACTTCCGCTATATGATGAAAGACATTTTTCCCGCGTAATACAGAAATAGTAGACCTTTTAGATCCAGTAAGGGCATGATAAAATAGAAAGTAAATTGACTAATTGATCGAGTGCGGTGTCAGGAGGTACCGCTTGGACTCGGGAAGTTCCAGGTTCAAATCTTTCGGAGCCGGCTATCCTGACTTTGGGTTTTTTCGTGATTTCCTCTGACCACTAAGGAGAATGTTGAAATGGATATTTTCTTTCCATGAATTTTCCGCTCTCCCATTTCATATACTTCCATCAAGTTGGCTCTGTTACAGGGTTGGTGAACTGGTGCGGTGTGACGGTGGTTTGCGCTGTTCCGGCATCTGGTATGGTAGTGCTCCTTCCGAAGGACCTTCCCTAGAAGGAGAACTTCGTCGACGTCGGGGTGTTCCATCTGGAAGCTACTGCTGTGCCTCACCGCCTCTCGGATCCTGGCAGCCCAATGTCTTCCTCACCTCATCCTTTCCTCCCAGAGGTGCCTCCTGGGAGCGTAGGCATAAACGCAAGTTATTGATCAGCCTAAAGTACCGAAATACATTCCTCCGTTCTTAACGACCCAATACAATTAACTACTCAGCTTAAGTGGGCGGTGGGACATATTTTGCAATTTATTCAAATGAAGCAAGAAATTTTTTTTTTGGTTAATATATTCTGAAAATAAAAGTTTCAGAAACACACAGTTTCACCACGTTACTCCTTATTATGAGCAAACTGGATGGTTTAATGTCTCACAACTAAGTTAAATGTTATTGTACAACCATGCGTTAGCAAATTTATTTGCGCAAATATAATTCGTTGCACATCAATGATTTGACAGCATTTGCTCAGGGACTTCCTTGTTGTTCTTTGTGTACCATTTGTACATGATGTAAAGTATCTTGAACTCTTCTGGGTCTTTTTCACACTTTTCATGGTTTTCCAAACTCTTCAAATTCAAAATTTTCCGTTTTACATTGGTGCTAGAAGATACCATTTTCCATTCATGTCCCTGTACAATAACCTCGGTGCCTGGACAGCCCCTAAGGCTCATTATATAATTATATTTCTGTCTATATTGCGCTCTACACCTATCGGAAAATTTCTATAGGGTTTCCATGATTGCGTTTCCATCTTACGATTATTAATTTCGTTGTTAATTTTTTTACTGACAACAGTAGTTAATCCTTTCTAGCAATAACTTTGATAATCTTGTGTAAAAAAATAATTAAATGCTTTATTAGTGTAAAACTAGTTCAAGGTTAAAAATTATTATTAAATCTGCATAAAGCAAATATGGAATTATAACAAATAACTCACTTGATTTCATATTACAAGTATTAATAATAACATTAGATAAAGAAAGTAAAATTAATTTTCTAGGTCTCCAAGTTGAGTGAATTATACCAAAACTACAATTATTTATCTTTTATTATAAAATAAGAATTAATATTCTGGGAAAACTGTTGAAAGTAAACGTGCTTCTATATTATAAAAGAAAGCGCCTTAAATAATGCACATGTCTATTTCAAAAACTAAACACTAATGCACGAGGATGATTCAGAAAATAAGTTACACATGATTATTCCGGGGCAGGAAATGTGTATTGACCGAGGTATTACAACACAATATGATACAGAAATATCCCACTATATTTTGACGTAATCACTCAGTCTCTGTGAACACTTGTTTTGACGTTTCACTAATTTTTCGTGTCTCTGACTATAGAAATACGCTCCATATATCGCCACGGGTGGCCGAGATATTTAAGGTGCGAAGTCGTGAGCGGGAGTTCTGGGGTTCGATTCCCACTAGGACCGTCCTCCCTGACTGGATATTTTTTTTTTTTTTTTCCAGGTTTTCCTCAGTCCTCATAAATGGCAAATGCCGGGGAGTTACTGGCCTGGAACGTTTCCTTCCTTTTAAAAAGTCCTTTCCCAATTAATCATTCCATCTCATGTATCATGAGTGTTCACCGGCTGTGGTGCTTCAGTAGTAAAAAGGGGCGTCAAACCCTAAAACAAAACAAACACACACACACACACACACACACACACACACACACACACACACACACACACAAAGCGCTCCATATGAAATGAGCACTGTCTATTGAGGTACCCAACTTCTGTGAAATCTCTTACGATTGCTCAGAATCATTGCATCAACCTGCAGCACAATGTCTTCTGTACTTTAACGCTGTTGGCATCTTCCTTGCCAGCCAGCTTCCGTCACGTCTGTACAGCCTTGCTCAAACTGCTAGCACCATTGCATTTGATCCAAACATGGCCCACGATGAATGTCAAAGCACTCGAATCAATTTTCTCACAAAAAGCATGCTGCTTCTCGTACTTCAATCTTGGAGTATGTTTTCAGTTGACGCGCAACTTTTGATTCATGCTACGATGCACCTCTGATTGCTATTACAACAAAAGTAGTTCTATAGAAAGATCTGAACACGAACACTTCTGCGCAAGCGCCATTCTTTTTTCGCAGTGCTTTCAGATTAAGACAATAAATATAACTTATTTGTTTTAATCCTCTTTGTACTTTCTTTTAAAGATTTTACATAAAAATCAAGGCCAATTCAATGCAATTATTGCATTGAATTCCATGCAATTGTTGATATCAAAATGCAGTTCATTACGAATGAATTAAAAGACAGAACTCTCTTCCACATAGTCTCAAATTATATCATCCGATTATATGAAGCTATTCAACCTGTCCTTACAGATCGGGCGCTAATAATCTAAACTGTTTTGTGTCCTAAAACCATAATCATCATTATAATGCCCTTACAAAATATCTGTAAAACAAAGTCTATTATTCCACTGACGAATTCATTAATGCGTAATCAATGTTAAGTCAGTATTTAACTACATTACAACATACCTAATATGATTAATTTACATAACAAAGTTATAAATGTAATGCTTTTAATTATTATATTCTCTAACTTTTATACTTTACCTTAAATATTTTATATAACGTGGATTTTTAACATGTATTAACATACTATGAAATTTTAAACGCACATATTAATTTAATGAATGTAATATAACATTATGTACTTCGTTCCGCGTTCTGGAGTACATACGTTATACAAAATCTCATGGAGTACAACGAAAACCTCTGAGAAAATCATAATAAACATGGTTATATTTTCGGAATGAAAATAAAAGTCGTAAAAGAACAGAATAGCTACCCATCCGCACTTAGCTTGCAATTAATCTCTAGAGCTGCAGAGCAGCAAAGAGAGAGAGAGAGAGAGAATACATTTATGGTTTAAAATTGAATGCGCAATAAAGGATAGGCAGAGGGTCTGTTTTTACGTGGTTTCCCAAGTGTGAACGCCTTCGAGCATACAGCCTCATTATAACTGTCACTCTTAACCGAAAACGGAGCCCAAAATTCAACAAAATAGCCGTATATTAAGCTACACGAATGTGCATGGACAGGAAGAAGGCTGGAATAAAAGGTAATTGGTATCATGTGTCTACAGATGCGTGGTGCACTGATCCCAAAACCAACTAGCGTGATAAACTCCTTCTTTGTTTGAATGTGGTCGACAGGAACAGGAAGAATACGAGCATCATTGTATGGAAATATTTAATATGATAAAATACCACTTTCGAGCGCATGCAAAATTTCCGCAGTTAAGAATTACTTGCAATCATTGTTTACCAATATTACAGACAATGAAGTTGGGTATAACGGTAGAGGTGGCAATTCTATTTGCCATAGCATAACAACTAGCAAATCAGATTTCTTTACAACAGATATGATTCAGTCTGTACATCTTTCATTTTATTCCTTAATAGACCGCTCTACAGTCTACAACTGAGCAGCATATAGAGACTACCCTAGATGTGAACGAGACCCAAATCCGTTACCTTTGTGGGCCCCCCCCCCCCCAGTTTCTTAAGCGCATGTACACTCGAAGACAAATATAGTATTTTAAGTTTTATGTAGGCGTCACTGGCAGACGCCTGTAAACGACCTTGCCTGCTACGCGTAAACAGTAAATTGAGGACGATGGGATTCCGGGACAAAAGTGTATATTATGTTTTATATACTTTATAGTATTTCTTACGAGTGTAATGCCAAGAAACAAAATTAAAAACAGTGATCACTTGTAATTAATTAATGCATGTTGTCAGATAAGTATATTCCTAATAAAAGGTGTTAAAATAGAATTTATTTTTTACACTATTTGATTACCAAACGACAGTGATCACTGTTGAAATAAACTTTTATATTATTTGAAGATTTTTTTTTTTAATTTTTGTACTTATATATTATAAAAAATTAACCAGATTTGCCTTATTACGAAAACGATTTTGCTTCCTTTGGGTTGGACGAGGATAGAGCATCATCTACTTTAATACGATGACCACCAGCCCCATTGATTCCGAGTACTGCCCATTGACTAACGACTTCAACTGTACTTTTCGTTAGAGCTTCTGCCGTTCTTTCTAATGATAATTTCTGGGGACTTTTCTGACCGGTTCAAAAATGAAATCTCTGGATGAGTTAAATCAGTTTCTCGTGCTTCTTGATGCATGCACGCTACAGATATCCTGTTGGAAGACAGTCTGGCATGTGTTTCTCTCGGAATCTGAATAGCATATACCCCTCCAGAAACCATATATATATACACATACACTTCGGAATGCATTATGCGGCAGCTGGACGATTTCCCCACTCTATTAGCAGTCATTCACGTTCAGAATGCGACATTTATCGTGCCACTCCTGTGGCAATTTCATGCTTAGGGTCAAATCGCGTGCGTCTAACTCCCAGATACAGACGAACTTTATCCCATGAAAATACCTTTTTATCCGAGCAGATTATGGATTTCCAAGAATGCTGGTCTTTCCTGAAGTGCTGTACAGCGAATCCTAATCTGTATTCTCGACGTTCGCCTGTTATACTAGATATTCAATAATAAGGGCAACTCCCAAACCGAAGTAAAAAGGTCAGCTCGATTAACTGCTAACATATCTTTATTTGTTTCAGCAGTTGTCTATCCTATATGTTCAGACTTAAGACAACTTTTCAAGCCTTCTTTCTGTAATGCCGAATTCAAAACTTTGCCACGTTTTTTACTTTTCCAATGGCGTTGGCAATCTCGGTCATTGGGCTACCAGCTTCCCACATTTCTACATACGTTCTCTGGTTATTTCAGAAGTATAACGTGGCATTGTACAAAGGACATACAAGTAAAAGAAAAGAAAGGCAGTTCTAAAGAAGCCCCCCACAGCGAAGCTTTCCACTCCAAACTCTTTTGCTTATGTGCAGGAGGAGAAAACACGAGTAAGGTAACAAGAATACAATCGAAAACGAAACAATTTGAACTATAGAGAAGTGGCTATTTATCAATAAATCTACAACATGGAGGACAAAATATCCCAGGTACGATTCTCGCTCCCAGCTAATGGTGCGTTCCCCATTCCTGACATAAGTTCGCTGAAGCAGGGAGGGATGGAAAGTGCATGTTAAACGACTAAAACTTCTTTACTACGGAAAGTTGTATAAGGTTTTCTTTGTCCTCGGTTGTACAAAGAACCCAAGAGTGAGTAATAAATAAAACAAATACTCTTAAGAATGGATAATGAACATAGAAGCAGTAAAAATATCACCGGAAAGCCGGAAGACACATGTGCGGGGTATGGAGACTAGAATAGCGAAACACATGGCCGGGATACAAGGCTCATTCCCGGAAATGACACTCACAGATGTAACGCCGTAGTGCGAGCGGTATAAAGTAATGCAGTGGGAAAGCAGCAACGACAATGCTGCTATTATGTGAACGTCCATGAGCACGAAACTTACTACATGGGAACTCTGAAAAAACATGAAGATACCTTGAAGAGAAGATGGTGTTGGAAGAGCCCACTCATATTCACGGATGTTACAACTTGCTCGACCTTCATCAAGCAGCGTGCACACAGAAAACTTCCTCTTAATTAAATTGAGAATATTCCATAACAAACTTTTTCTCACCGTATAGCACAGTGATAGTCTATAGTTAAATTATCCTTCTTTTTGGACAAATACATGCAACCCAAGTTTCACTCTGAGATGTATCACGGGCAATAAGTTCTCATTACCTTATTCACTTGTAATGCACGCCAACATAGCGCTGGGTAAACCAGATTTAGAGTATACGCGCAAGAATGCCTCCTTTAACTCTGAAAACGTAACATGATGTTTATAAATTCACTCTTATGTTGTAAATTAGTAAGCTAAACATGTGAAGTGAGGAATTCCTGAAGAAATTTTGGTCTCTTTTTGCGAATATAGAACACCGACTTCCCCCCCCCCCTCATTTATCATGTCTGTTGGAAATATCTGGAATTTCTGCCTTACCTGAACCTCTACAGACACCCACGTCCGAGGCGGGACTCGAACCCTCAGTCCCTCATGCCTGAACAATCATGTTCATAGGGATGGATAGAGTTAGTATAGAGGGCGTTTCTGATTTATTTGAAGGAATTCATGAATGAACAGTTTTCCTTGAGAAATTGAGATTTTGTCATGTTCTATTCCTTACTTAAACTTGTTCTTTCATTTCCTATGATTCCGGAGTATTTTAAAAGTGTCATATCTATAAAAAGATATACCATTTTCTAATCTGCAGTAAGCACATCCATATATACATATATTTTTATATACCACAATTATAAACAGTCTTCATTCTTTGTCAAAAATCTTAATAAAAATGCTGCATTATGACACAAGCTGCATAAAATTGTTTCCATCACAAATGCTGTCTTCCACTAAATATTAATAACGATAATATCAAATAAACAAATTATGTGTTACTGAAAGAGAATCAATCATTCATCTACATTTTAATATTCATAATAACAGAATTAATAAAAATATTAATACGTTATTATTAGCTACCAAATTAATTAGTAGAATATGATATTAACCTGTTCTGAAATATCCTTAATGTTTTTACCGTTCTTGTAAATAATGAATCTGTTGTATTCTTTCTGATAAGTATCACAGATTTTTGTCCATATAGTGACAAGTTTGCCTTTTCAACTAGAGCTGAAATTTCTTGCTGTAAATTCATCCTCGCTAACAACAATAATAGACTAAATATTCTCCATCGACACAATAATGTCATAAGTAGCATTGATTTTAGAGTAATTCTTAAGTACATCGACGGTAATATTAATCTAGTAATATCCTTTTATAATTCCCGTATTGCGAAAATACAGCATGAAATCCGGTTGTTATAAAATACTGCTCGCTTCGCTCATATCTTACAGTATATGTTATAATATACTATAATAAAATGTCAAAAAAAATCATCTTTCGGTAATGTCCTTGCAGTAGTTTCACGTGCAGAGGAGTTTATTTTAGTTGTTCTGAATGGCATAAAATATTTCAAATTGTTATTAAGTCGTAATATGGTTGGATGGAATGGGGGTGTTGATTACTGTGAGCCATTTGCGCTTACGAAGTTTGTTCCCTTACACATGCATGTTATGCAAGTTCACGATGCCGTCTCGAGATTTCATCAGCGCAGGACCTTATCACGCAGATCCAAGCAGCATGTAAAATACTCCTATACGATGTGATGCTCTTATTGTGTTGGTGATATTTTTTTTAAAATGTAGAATATATTGACAACCCTTATCACACAAACCATGCATTTCTGGACCTGAATACTCTCTTGAAAATGGCCAGTTTGCAATCCTGCACAACACGCTAAGCTTTGTCAACGTTTTTTCAATTACCCTGCAAATAATCCTGTTAGAGATAATGATGTGACATTTTTCTATACAATCACCCTTCTTTTTAACACATTTCTCACAACGTTGCACCGACTTCATTATTCTGTACTTATTTTTTGGTTGTGCTTGCAGCCAGGAATTCATGACTTCTTTGGTCTGATCATCACTCCGAAACCTTTTCTTTCCTTTCCAATCGTCCTTCAGGGGTGCAAACAGGAGATAATTTGAGGGAACAAGTTCAGGGCTCTATGGGGAATGTTGTAAGATCTGAAATGTTAATCTCCGAAAGGTATCAACAGTTGAAACTACCGTGCAAGGACGTGCATTATCACAACAAACTTTTTAATAGAATTCAATGCATAAGTTCTATAAAGCATGGAAAAATAGTTATAACTTACAGCTCATCAAGGATACGGAAGTTGCTAAAGCACGGAATCATAGCGAGAGAGAGACCTGGGGTTCCATTTTCGTCAGGATCGTTTTACGTTTCAAGTTTGTTTGTTTGTTTGTTTTTTTCAAGTTTTCTTCAGATCTCAAAAGTGGCAAATGCACAGGAGGTATCCTAAACATATGGCCATAACATTTTCTTTCTAAAAAAATAATTTCCCAATTTATCATTTCATCACATGTATCATCAGTATCCACCGCCTGTGTTACGCTAGCGGTGAAAACGGGGCGTTAAATGTTATTACAAAATGTAATTGGTAAACTTTTTCTTTGTTAGTTTTCTTTGCTGAAAAAGAACTGGCTATAAGCTTAAACCGTATGGCTAGTGATGAAAGAGTTTCTAAGATTATTGTCTACTTGCACAGTGAGGAAAAAGGTCAAAACCGAATTCTGCTATGTCTGGTCTTCATGATTCGTAGTGCGCTGATGTTTAATGGGGCGAATGAGAAATATAAAGTTTCACTTTCAGTATTTTAATTGATGGGTGTATGTTATCTAAAATATGTAATTCACTGGACACAAAACTAAAAATAAAACAGTTCAGGTTGGAGCGCCATGTCTTTTGTTCTCAGACGGTTTGGTTCTGCTTGAGTTCACCGCTTTGGGCTACAACATCCGCCACAAGACAAGCAGGAATTTCATTATTTCCCTGGCGGGTTAGGACCAAAACAAAAAACTAGCTACTTTTATCGAAGGTTGTATTTTATGTATGCTATATGTGTGTGTGCGTGTGTGAGTGTGTGTGTACTTGTTGCTCAGGTGTTGGGTGCTGTACGTAGTTTTACGTAAAAAAAATGGCTGAGAGATCAACATGTTGTGTGTATGTCGGTCTGACCCCCATCATTATCCGATTTTCATCCATCCCAATGTTCGGTTGTGTTTTGTCTGGGAAGAGCTACTCCGTACCCACTACACATGTTTTCCATATGCATTCTTTTCAGGTTAATTATATTTAATAGATAGCTGACTCTGTCTAGCGCGAGAGCTTCACTACATGTTGTTTCGAAAGAAAAGAAACGCCGCTTTTCTGAATCACGAATCACCTTTTATGTTCCATCAGTAAAATGTCATTAGGTTGGACTCGATAACAGGATTCTGAGGATGGTCGCATTATCATATGTATTAAACAACGCGGGAAAAAGTGATCTAGTATAAATTCAGGTAAGCAATTGTTTCCGATGCTCCGTTAATGAAAACTTGTGGTCATTGATTCATCTGTAGAACACGAAACTGAAAGTGCAATAAAGAGAAATGCAACTACTGCTGCTATCACACCTAAATTGTACGGCGCTCTCATATCTGTGTTTTCAGAACTGAAACGTCCCCTGAAACATGTATTTGGCTTAATATTTGTTGTTTTAGATCTCGTCATGACATTCACAATAAAGAAAACTACATCTCGCTACGATAAGTGCAGCCATTTTATAGCTCTCGTGTTCCGAGGCGATGATATCACTTGAATCATGACACTATACCTGCTTAGTTTACGTTTTAAAGCCCCTTAAGTTGAGTTGGTTTATAACGAGGTAAAAAGTTTTATTATCTCATATAAATAAGCATTCTTACCGAACAATTTGACATATAATACTCATGTTCTAAAAGTATTTGTATGTTTCAATTGCAAATATTCAAATCTGTGCGCCATATTGACCAGGGCCCCAACCTCTCACTTCTCACATGAATGCTTTCTCAACTTTATACAAGCTCTATGACATTAGGTCATATTTACATTTGTACCTGCGACTACCGTAAATACAGCATTGACAATGGAAGGCAGCTCCTGTTACCTATAAAAAAAAATAGTGTTTGTCCTGCGTTAGCACGAGTTTGTAATTTTTTGCATTTGTGAGCTCTATCGTGAACATGAAACGGGAAGAGTTAAAATATTCAATTTCAAACGTAAGCTCAGAGGCAATCGTTATGTTAACAAGTCGCAGAACTTGACACCAGTTTCTTCCTCTTCTGAGCCAGGACCTTCTAACCGCACCTCCGCTCCTGCAAGTACCTCTAGAAGCCGAGGAGTGCAGTTCAGAGAGCTAAAGAAATGATTATAGATGCCTATCCTTTCTTCGTTTGTAAATAAAAATTTTACTTGTTGCAAATGTTATTCTGTAAATAGTGTACATATAAGTGAAAGTAAAATAGCCACAATGATTAGATTACATTGTTTTTGCTATAAAAGTTTACATTTTTCCTTCACCCTATAATAATGAACTTCAATTATTTTACAAAGGGAATCTTCAACTGTAGGTAGATATGATTAAATTTCAATGTATTGTGAGAAGTATGAGAGGAAAAAGCTGCAATTAAGCATGCATATCTATGCAATTTTTAGGAAAATAACAATGTATTCAAATATTTTAAACAAAACCAAAGTGATTTAGAATAACTTTCTGTAATTATTTATAAGAAGACAGACAGAGAGAGCAATGAATTGGCAACAAAAAGCATGTACCTCTGACTGATAGTATTCATAGTATGCTGAAGTGAAGATAATCCTTTTTTTTTTTTTTTTTTTTTTTTTTTTGCCAATTTCTTATGACTATCACATAAAGACACACTGTACCGTTGTATGCACACGAGGCATACTGTCCAATTAAGAAACGAGCAACACAACACGCACCCCGGAGAAGCTGCGCTACGATTTACACAGACAACAAGGTCAAGAAGTAAGCAAGTGGCCTTTCTACCCCCTTCACGGCGCGGCAAACGAGTGGGGGCTCACTCTTAGGAAACACCCGCGCCGCGGAGGAAACCATCACTGATCGCACGGTAGAACAAGAGCTATAAGTGCAATTAATGAGAAATAATCACTAATGCTATGAGACCTAAATGCAATAGCGCTCTCATGTCTGTGTTTTCAGAACGTACGCATACTAACTTGTGCTGTGAGCTGCAGCGTCTGACATGGAGATAATACACAATTTTCTCCCATTCTACCATTACTAAGCAACAATCATTTTTTAATTCGGTAGGACACTGAATGTGTTTATCCTCAGAAGAAATGTTGATCAAACTTTTATTCTTTGCAGACCTGAAGAACCCAATTTCTAGCACAACATTTATCTTAACATGGAAAATTAAGTAGGACTAAGGGTAGTTTAGTCTGTACAGATGATATTTCAAAGCTTCGTTTATTTGTTTCTCTCAGAGAGCAACATGACTGCTAGACAAGGGAAAGGCTAACAACGATCAGGGGTTTCTCCTGCTGAGAAATATTTTAACCACAATGGTTATGTGTAAGTGAAAATGTTCACTTTATGTTATTTTGATTAAAGTGGTGATTTGAACTTAAAATGTTGCCATTTTTAAGTGCTATTAGGGTTGATAGTTTACAATAAACCCCCAATTTCTGTTGCTTACCAAAATAGTAATCGTTTGTCAGTAGCACTTCTTCATGATCTTCATCTGTAAGCCCATTTGTGTTGTAAGGAGCTTGAATGTGTAGACGCATTGCTTGAGGGCGAATTTCTTTTTAACATACGGAAAGAAAGATGTGCCAATAAAGCGCTCGACTTGCGTAGCAAATGCAGTCCGCAAAGGACCAAACGTTATTTGAAATTGTGCGTGGGTGTAGTGGAATGCCAGGAAACGAGAAGTCAATTAAGAAAGGTAAATTGTCCTTAGTTTTAGTAAACATGAGGCTTATGCTCTTACATCTCTAGCTAGAAAATTAGCATGAGTTCCATGAATATTCTTGTGATGTACAAATTTGAGAATTCGTTGTGGAGATACTTTCAAACATGCTGCTCGAGGAAATAATGTACACGCATGCACAACATGTGCTCATTGTGCAATATATAGAAAAACAATTCGTCTGATTCATTCCATTCATTCGCTGTCCAATTTATACACGTTAAATTATTATTATTATTATTATTATTATTATTATTATTATTATTATTTGCTTTTGACTGAAAATATATAAAACTTCTGCTTCTATATGTAATTCCAACTGTGCGTTTTTACGCTTTTGAGACATCGTTTAAATGTTCAAAAGTTTTCTTGTACTCACATTGCTTTCCAGTATTGAGATAATTGTATCTGCTTTGCATTAATCAGACAGGTCAAATAACTTTAACCACTCTGTACAACCGTCAAAATATTTAAAAATGTTATCTACGAATTACAAATGTAATTTCTCTAAAACGAGAAGACGTAATGTTTAAATTTAAATTTCAACGAAACTACTTCATTTGTTTTCTAAAATATGAAAATAAATGTGTCTTTTGTGAATGTTCTCATAAATTTGGCAGCAAAATATGGAATTAAAACAATTAAGTTTTAATTTGACATAGCGCGTATGCTAGTAATTTTTCAAAATAACCAAAAATTCTATTTCCTCACGCTACCATGATTCAGATGCTGTGCTTGTAAATTGGCAGGCCTGGGTTCGACCGCTTACTCTGAAATGGTGAATAACAAATAATTCCAGTCGTCAATGTACAGCCTTTAACTAAAAAAATTAGTCATTCCCAGATTCTACGTGTAGATCAGAGAATTTCGGGAACTCTAGTAAACGCTGTATTCACAACGTGCATGCAGCAACTGACACACTGCAATGGTCGCAATTTTAACCATCTGGAAAGAGAACATTAGGGTAGAGTAGCGGTGACTGAGCGGTTTAGAAGTCATTGCTCTTCTGCGTAAGCTCCTGGGTGCGAAATATATTTTTTAAATTTTTATTATTTGTTTTACATGTATATATGTAACACCCTGTTGCCTTGTATCACATTAGATTTTAACGTACCATTTGAGTTTAATGGCGATACCTTTGCACACACAAAAACGTAATCACAAACTAACGTATTCTTTACAAATAACTAAAAGTGAAAACACAGAAATATACAAAAAGTCATCGGCGCACAGATGTTGTCACATTTCTACAGTAGTGTGGACGAGAGGCTACAACAACCCAGGCTTTTTGAATTTGTACTCACAAGTCGCCTTTTGTCCTTCTTGCATGTGCAGGAAATGCGTGTGCAGCACATTGCATTTAGATAGAATAAATACTGAAGAAGACATTATAATATTCATTATAATATAAATGCTAATGCTAAAGCTTGCTGTATATGGGAAACAGTATTACGAAACTGTCATAATATGTTACAAATGTTTGTTAAAAAAATAAGTACTTCATGCCGGGAGCGAACCTGCGCTCTTAACCACGACTTCGCTGCACATCAGCTACTGAGCTAACGGAGCACGCATACTAGACAGCGTCGTTAGTACATATCATATAACACAACTGCTGTAGTGGCTAGACAGCTTTGCTAGATACCTTGTGAACCGCGCTCTGTAACGAGTAGAACTTTGCTTTCCTATTTAATTCGTCTGGAAAGAACAAGGACGCACAAGGAAAAATATTTCTTTATGCTTATAGTCTGCGCTACGCAAATACTTTACTTTCAGTTGGGAAACACATAACAGTGTAAAATTATATTTCGCAATGTTAAATATGCTATATTAGTAAGTTTGCATTCTGTACCTGTAGATACAGCAAATATATCTGCAAGTAGGATTTCAAAATAAAGAAAATGCGCCAGGTAATGATGCCGTCAGCACCAGTTATTCATTGTTACGATACAGAAATCGGTTTTTAGTGCCGTATTACTGATGCTTTATGTTAAAGCCCACATCCAACTATGTCGTTTTTGGATTGGCGCCATACACACTACTTACATAACTTGGAGGAATTAGTGCGTAACCAACGTTTATTTTTGACTTTTGTATTTTATTTCTTTTTGCAAATGCTTCGGCACACCGATCAGGTAACGTTCAAAACCCTTCTCAAGGACGAAGTCACACTGCATGCAAAACATGCCATACATCAAGGGCAAGCGCTTAAATGGTGGGAGAATATAAAGATATGTATGTACTCGGGTAATTATTTGTGTTCTGCAACTTTTTTGTCCATCGCCTTTAGAGCCGAAAAACAGCCATCTTTGCAACCTCATGAAATGCCAAAATAGGTATAAGCATTACGAAAACTTATTGTATGTAGTGCACAGTTATATTTCCGTTAATTGGATCTATTATGCGTGTGCAAATGTATGATATTTATTCTTTTAAAACACCATTCACAGTACTGTAATATTATTTATGTTTACAACATTTACAGTGCGTTTTGGTCTAAGAACAAGCAAATTCATGAAGAATCTACTGCATTTGTGTGTCTAATGCAATAAGGAAACCTCACCGAGTGGAACGTCGAGTTTGGAAAATATTTTTATAAGGACTTCAGGTTTCTTCAACGGCTGGCCGTTTGTGCCTACGCCCCCAGTGGGGGTACTTTCTGGTGGCACCTTCGAAAGGAAGGAAAACACGGGCAGCCAGGTATCATGGGCGGTGAGACACGTCTCTAATATTGCATTCGGCGCAGCCCCCATCCAATCAATCAACTTGTATTTTGCAATTACACAACAGTTACCTGTGGTTATAGACAAAAGTCAAGTAAAGGAAAAGTTGTTTAAATACTACATTAACAATTACACTATAAAACTCATTAATTTTATAGAATAGGTTCGCAAAAAGTTAATTTTAATTCTAATTTAGGTCTATTAAAGCTTGCAGAATGAGCTTCTTGTGAAATCTTTCATAAGGAGTCAGTGAGAAATGATTATTGCTGGTGGAATATCTCTGAGACTTGTTCTGGGTAGTAAAATACTTAAATTTCTCTTTATAAAAACCAAGCAATTGTATGTAAATTTATTTATGACTATCAGTATTTTAAATGAAACAACAGGGACCCACAACGGGCATTACACAAAAGAGCTCGAGCCCCTCCTGAAGAAGCCTTTCTTAGCTCAATACACCATCACACTGCACCACTTCGCCCCTGTAATAGAACCAACGGAATGAAATGGTTTGATTGGGAGAGCGGAAAATTCGTGGAAATGAAATGTTCACCTAAGCGTTCAAAGGAAACCACAGAAAAACCCAAGGTCTGGATGCCAGCAACACGGGATTTTAACCCGGGACCTCCCAAATGCAAGTCCCAAACGTTATCGCCTGAGTCACCTCCTCGGTTTTTAGAGGTATGGTTCGCGATATTGAGGAAGGGGGGAGGGTATATGCGGAATTTGAAGCCCGGATTTGAAGAAAGAACGCAGATACATGTATTGGTTACTGTCGTCGCCATCAGGTCCTTTTGGGGCGTAAACGTCTTAAGCATGGCTTGAAAGGAAGTAAAGTCGTGGGTATCGTAGATTTACGGCACGCAAAAGAAACTCAAGCCTGAAAGAAGAAGCCTCTGAGCAAAATTTGTCGGCCGTTTCACGCCCTGAGTTGAATGGGACGCTGATGACCTGAGATGTTAAAGAGCGTCCGTAGATAAAACAGGATAGAAATGTGCAAACAACCCATCGTGATCATTTCCACCACAACAAATTATTGCAAGACGCTTTACGGTTATTGTCTTATATATTCCGATGTCATTGTACTTCCAGGGATGAGCGCTGCAAATTCTATTCTTCGTCGTTTGCCTTCTTTTGGAACGATATGGTAACAGTGACCTTCTTGGTCTAGTGGTTTATGTTGCTGACTGCTGGACGTGAGACCAAGGTTCGATTTCCAGTAACTACTTAGGACTTATTCTGAGTTACGAAGCTCTGGAATGGAATCTACCCAGCCTAGTGAGGACAATTGGGAAACTGTGTGATGGAAAGATAGCGCTCTTCGATCACAAAAGTCGTGGGGCGCCGGTATGGTGTCACATGTCTCCTGCAATACTGCCCTCTATCAATGAAGTCGTAAGACGGAGGTAGAGGAAGCAGAGGTTGCCGTGGTAGGCTAAGGCCCACCCCGGGCAGTGGCGCTAAATGGTAACTTTGAAGGACAAGTTGTGGTATAAAGTCAGTAGTATCAGATACTTTATAAGGGCAATGCAAACATTTACAGGAGACTTTTGTAAAGTGCATTACAATATGACAGCAGTTCTCCCTCCTAACTACCAGATATGTGATCAGTCACTTGCTAACTTCCAGTTCTAACCTTGCATCTTAATAACATGTGCAACTGGATACATTGATGAAGAACCCAGGCTCATTCCAAATGTTGAGTGTGAATACGACGATGTGATAAAGGTGCATTTATGAGATGCCCTTATTGTAACCACTCGTTCTGTTATGACATTGAGTTATTTCATTACACAGTTGTGTGCGATCGGTATTTGAAACATGTCTTGTTAACATATTTATTATTGTAACTTGCATCACTGTATGCACTCTTTCTAATTCGGGCATAAAATCTTGAATTCTTACATTATCACCAATGCCCTTTCAATTGCATCTAATACCAAGAGTGGCCGAGATCGTTAAGGCTCGAACTCGTGAGCGGGAGGTCGGGCTCGAATCCCGCCAGGGCCGTCTTCCCTGACTGAGGTTTTTTCCAGGTTTTCCTCAGTCCTCATAAATGGTAAATGCCGAGAAGGTAACCTAAACCTAGACCTGGAACGCTTCCTTCCTTAAAAAATAATCCCTTCCGAATTTATCCTTTCATGTATCACCAGTGTTCACCGCCTGTAGTGCCTCAGTAGTAAAAACGGGCGTTAAACACCATTAAAAAATGCATCTATATCCGTGAGGTTTGGCTGTTACGTACAACGTGGAGTGCAAACGAAAAGAAATCAATGAAAGGTAAACAATTATATTGAATGTTCTTAAAGCAGGAAGAACATATACAGAGATAGGAAGAATTGTAAACATAACTCATTCAAATGTTTTTATTTTGTTCAAAACTATAAGAAGTAGAAAACACTGTTAGTTCTCGTACCGCTACAACATCAAGAAAGGTGTGCAGCAGAGATAGGCCAAGAAAAGTTTGAATAATGCAGCATCGGTTGTTGCAACTTAAGTGAAAGAAGCAGTTGGTCAGAGTGCTGAAAATCATGCAAGAGAGCCTAGGAAATAATCACACATTAAGTATAAAAAGCTAAATCTTCTCGCCTGAAATTGTGTTGAATTCTCATGCGTAGAAAGCAAAGTTAACTTTTAGCGCAACGATGGCAGAGCTAAAAATGTTGAATGAGAGGTAGAGACAGTGTGCTGGTATGAGTCCTGGTACTCTGATAGTATTATTGAAATTATATCAGAACACATTTAAGAAGTTTGAGCAAAGAAACTCAACATTTTCTACAAAAGAATTACCTCAAGTGCACCGCAAAATAATCCAGCTGGGAAATTAACTTGAAGATTGGGTGAAATAATGTAATATTACAAGCATAATTATTTTAAGGGAATTTGAAGGATGTAAGAAGAAAATCTGTGCATTCAATGTCTAAAATGGTTTCATCCATTGACCAAAGGAAAGCATTAATGATAAAGTATAAAAACCCGAATACTTTGACCCGCGGTTAACGGTTCTTTTGTTTTTCTGAAACGTACATATACATATTACTTTCATCTATATATTTGTACAGAATCCGGGAGAGGAAATTTCGGTACTTTAGCTTTGCTCAAGGGCTGGCCGTTTGTGCCTACGCTCCCAGCAGAGAACGGAATAAAGCGAGAAAGGCATCCTAAAGCCAGAATCCACGGGCGGTGAAGACATGGAAATAGACAGGTCCGTGAGTGAGACCTTTAGAAGCTCCGTTTCCATAACAGGCATCCAGCAATAAACCATTCCAATGCGCAAGCCACCGTCACACCGCACCAGCCCACATTATCTGAATTTTTCTCTGAAATAGAACCAATAGAGTTAAATCATATGAAATGGGAGACCCACCCCAGCATCCGCCTGTTGAACCAAGGGAAACCACGAAAAATCGAATGTCGAAAAGGGATTTGAACCCAGGACCTCTGAAATGCGAGTCCCAAGAGTTACATAGCATTCAGCTCTGTACATCTTGTTCAGTGAATACTTAACCAGACTATACATGAAGCAATTGTCTCAAGATAATTTTCGCTCCTTTTGTTCATCTTTACATTCGTTATACTTCCCTTTTTAGTATAATTCGAATGCTAACATAAACAAAATTTAACACATTTTTAAAGCAACAACTTAACTAATTTAATGAGATTTAAACCTCTAAATTCAGAAAACTATCTTAGGGGTTCTTTGCATTGAGAAGCAGCTTAGCTTCATTAACAGTCAACATATTATGGAATAGCCAAATACTCTCCCATTGGCATAGCAATAACACTCGCCAAGAGGGAAGAAACAGACTACGGAGAATAATTAGAAACCGAGATAAGAAAGAAGGGAAATAGACCGGTACAGTATTAACAATAACAGAATATATATGGAGGTCAGTAGGTCAGTCATCGCTGAATTTTTAAATAAACGGAAACATTTATGCTATGGTGCAATTTAAGGTGAAACTATAGAGAATTAGCGACAACCACAGATTTTCCGCTTTGGAGCGTCTTACGTAGCTGGTTTCGAAGAGGGTCATGACCCTCCACCAAGGACCTGTTTTATGTCGGGGCGACAAAGAAGCTTACGGCTGTAGACGAAAAACAGAAAATTGGCGATTTGCATTTCTTTTGTCCTGAGCATGCAAAATTTCATTCAAGAAAAACATAAAAGCGGCTCTAGCTTACAAGTTTTGTGCCTCTTCTGATTCTTTGTCACGTCCATCGGCATTTAATGTTCTGGTCTGGGCTGTACCATTTGTGAAAGCAAAATATGTCATTAGTCATAGGTAAATTCTTTTAAGTAAAAGAATTTTCACGCTCTTACGACAGACATACAGTACTGCTCACTTTTTGAGTTGCAACTAGGATTAGCTGATTTTTGGAGTAAAAAGTTCCCACTCGATGTTTCTATACTATATAAATAACATTCTTTAAAAATTAAAAAAAAAAAAAAAAAAAAAAACCATTTATAACACGGTAAGAGATATAAAATTTGTATGCAAAAAAATTATGAAAAATGCCAGTCGGTCATTGATAATAGAAATACAAAAAGTGGCATTGAAGCGTTTATCATTATCTTAAACCAATATTAAATGCTTCACTTAAGACTACATCAAAGTTACCTATAACTTATTATGTTTATGATTTAGCATCTTTAAACAATTATGCTTCATTTTTAAGAATATTAACTTCTTCGCAGATTTGTCAAAATTCACCATAATCTGGCTCCCGCCTCAATTAATTCGTGACCACACATTCTTTCAACAAAATAATTGGATCCTTGCTTGCAAAATTAAAATCCCACCACCTTAGAAATATTTGGCATTTATTCTCAGACACCACTGATAATAAAAGTAACCGATTTGAGATATCACTATTATCTTTGTTTATACTTTTATATTAGGTACACGCTGATGACCTGAGATGTTAAAAGAGCGTCCTTAAATAAATAAAAAAATATTAGGTACGTTGGAAATTATAGAACTCTTCATACATTCCGCCAACACATACATTATCATTTAAATCCAGAATTTGCCCTACATTTCCAAAGTCTTTAAACTAAAATTTTTTCTGCAAAGCAAAAATTGCTAAGGATAGGTGTGGATTACTGACACTAGCCCATTTTTTCAGTTTGGACGTGAGAACATTTCGGTATTTAAGCCTTGCTCAATGGCTGGCCGTTTGTGCCTACGCCCACAGTAGGGGAACTTCCGGGAGGAAGGGATGGGTTAGGGAAACACCAAGCGGCCAGGATCCACGGGGTAGACGGAATCCCTAACTTTCCTTCAATACAGAATCTCCCCGACGGGCACCGGAGCACATCTCAAAGAAGTTCTAGCTCCTTAGAAGGTCTGCTTCCATACCGGTCGCCGGAGCACAAACCTTTGCAATGCGCAAGTCACCGTCACACCGTACCAGTCCATCTCCTCTGTCACTTCTAGCTCTGTACAGAATCACCAGAGTGAAATGATATAAAATGGGAGAACTAAACTTTTGTGGAAAGGAAAGATCCAGCCCAGCGTTTGCCTTAGCGACCAGGAGAAATCATGAAAATACCAAGATAACGATGGCCCACCTCAAGGGATTTGAACCTGAGATTTCCCGAATGCGAGTCCCAAGCTATACCGCCTGGATCACCTCACTTGGTTCTTTTCCAAATATTGAAAAATTTAATGAAGTCATCTGTTAATATAGGAGTTAGATAAATACAATAAAAGTCCAAAATTGTTATGCTAAATGTACACGACTAAGATGGGAAATTAACACTCATTGTCTTACTTCTAAGTCAGGATCAATGAACGATGAATTGTGTTTTTTTGTCCACTGTCAAATAACAGAGTGCACAAGGAATTTTGCAAAGTTGATGTGATGATCTGGAACATAAAATTGTGAAACTAGAAGAGCTCTCTCTTAATCCTATGGCTTGAAGGATATAATGTATAAAATACTCGGAAGTAATCTTTTGTGGGGTTCATTTCCTTCAGTATTCGTGATCTGCCCTAAAACCAATTGAATGATAATGATGACCTTTCCATGTGCCTATTGGTACGTGTAATATAAGCTCCAAAATCTATTGCAGGAGAGAAGAAATTGTTTTTGAAAATCAAAGACTGTGCTGTGCGCTAAGAGATATTTGTCTTATGAATTTTTGTTCACCTTTGTATTATTTGTTTTGGCATTACTAAACCTCATTAAAAACAGCAATTCTCTATGAAAGTTTAAAAGCAAATTTTCAAAAGTTTACAAAATCTCCTAGTTCTATTTTCATGTTCACTAAAAGAATTTCCATATTTTGCTTCTCTGTACTCTTTCATATTACATTCCTCCTGCAACAGTAGATATACCAGGGGCAGCTTTTAGGGAGAGACCAGCCTCTTGCCCTTTCATTCCCCTTCCGTTATTTCTTATACATTCAAATGTTGCTTCACTAATCTTAAGCATTCATTCACCATCTAATTAATGTTGTTCTCCCGCGTGAGCTGTAGCTCCTCCGAAGACGTTATACCACCAGGAATTCGCCTAGTACTGAAGGCGAGATTGTGCCATAGTTATCATGATTACGACAGAAGGTCATTCACCCACTTTCAGCTTGTGAAGTTGGTTCGTGAGGTCCGTGAAAGCAGGCCGCAAAATGAGAGTGCTCAGTACGGGAACATTATCAGATTTATTTATAATCAGTGAATTTATTGGTAATTTAATGTGGTGTGTGTATGTGTTAAATTTACTCTATTTATTTACTGAAACTGGACAAACCTAGGTTTAGTTTTAGTGAATCTATTGTTTTCACTGCACTTCGTACAATAATAATAAATGTTTATATGGAAGCTCTTCGAAGAATAAATTATTTTACAGGCCCTGCATGCTGCTAAGCACATTTAAAAATGTACAATCCTCTGGAACTATGACGACTTAAAAACTATCCAGGTTAGAGAGTGGGCATAAAGCAAGTAAAGATCATAAATTTATATATTTTGTTTGAATATTTGTCTAAACAAAGTTTCGCCATCTGTAACTTACTTAACGAGAACACCATACATTGTTAAATTTACAGCATAATGAAAAATTGAGAAAAAAATAGAAAGCTATTAAAAATATTAGCTGATATTACCAGAATATTATGTAAACAAAATCTTTATTTAGGAGGCACTTGGAATGAATGAATATTGTTTAACGCCCATTTTTGCTACAGAGGCACCACAGGCGATGGACACTGGTGATACAGTGGGAAAGGATTTATTTTTAAGGAAGGAACCGTTACAAGCCTAAGTTTACGGTACCCCCCGACATTTGCCATTTATGAGGATTGAGGAAAACCTGGAAAAAACCTCAGTCAGGGAGGACAGTCCTGGTGGTATTCGAACTCAGACCTCCCGCTCAAGAGTCCGTACCTTAACGACCTCGGCCACCCGTGGCGTGAGGCACTTGAAATCAGATGATTCAATTAATCTTGGAAGTTTCAATGCTATATTTAATTTGATATTATATAGAAGTGTAGAACTAAAGAAACATTGGGAGAAAATGGATTACTTCAGGAAACTTTCGAAAACTGAGAATGAACTAGTCAAATGTACTCAAGAAGAAATCCAGCGTTATGTTGAAAATAAATCCCTTTTTCGCTGCACTGTGAATGAAACCGCAGTGTGCAACCATGTTATGCTTTTAGAGCTTTAGAAATTATTCAAGAATATTTCTTGGAATTAATGACATTAATTTTTTTTTAATAGAACTTGCAAAGTTAACAAATTAAGCATAAAATGTTAAAAACAATGCAATCATTTTATATTATTAGATGTGGTAGTACCAATACTGTACTAATTTATCATATCTATGTCCCCTGCACTATGAAACTTGAAACCTGAGATGTGCAGTTATCTGGGCAAATTCATTCCGTGATTTTTAAGTGGTCATGGACGAGAAGTTTTATATATATATATATATATATATAATTATGGCGCATTCAAGTGTTTACATGCAGCAACGATATTTGTGTAAAATGGACTAAATACCAACCACATACTGGATATATGAGATGGCGAAAGTAAGTTTTTTATGCTTTATTTACGGACGGTCTTTAACATCTCAGGTCATCAGGGTCCCATTCTAATCGGGGTGTGAAACGGCCGACAAATTTCCCTCAGAGGCCTCTTCTTTCAGGCTTGAGGTTCTTTTTTGTGCCGTAAATGTACGACACGGGACCCATGGCTTTACTTCCCTTCCGAATGAAGCCATACTTTAGGATTTTTACGCCCGGAAAAAATCCAATCGATCATAGCCGGGTTTGAACCCGCGATCTTGAGTTTAGGAGTCAAGTATGGTTACCACTACACCACCAGGACCGACGAAAGTAAATTTAACAGGGATATGTGGGGGGAAAGACATCAGCACTTGTTGTGGTAACACTTGTTTAGTACATAGTTTACTAATTTGGAGGGTTATCAATTGTCTATTTTGGTTCCATTAATGAAATTTATTCAGCGGCAAGTTCAATGTGATAGCTATTAGTGGCTCGCCCTTCAAGCTAAAAGTTCTGCTCCCTAAAACAATATCCTATCAACTAATACTCGCTTGTCATTCCAGTGTATGAAAGAAAGTTGCTCTTTGGAAGCTAGTAGCTGCCTTTGCAGCGTATATATCGTAAACGCTTTAAAACGTAGTTTATTTCATAGGCAATAAAATATTACCAATATTACCTTAGCAGATTTTCTTCACCAAGTTTTAATCGTTCACAAGTTGTTCAGATAGATTTTTACTCATCTGTGTTTGCACTTCTTGAGGTGGGATTCATACTCTTAAGCGAAAACCATTTTACTACAGGACATCACTGGGTATACTTTTATACCAATTTATTTCTATCTTAGATATGCGCGAAATATGTATATTACAACGAAATAATTCTAACGGACATTATAAATTTCCTAAAAGTAACATTCAATTCAGGTACAGATGTAAAAATCTAAATTATTCATTTAAGTATTACTTACTCAGTTCCAAAATAAGGTGTAGAGTCCTACCATTTATATTGATTCAAAACATGATACGGAAACATATTCCAAAATGTCTTAACAAAGGGTTGTATAATATGATAGAGATATACTACGTATTTCACAATATGAAGTAAAATTGATGGCATCCTACGACAGCAACCGAATAGTTAGCCAAGAATATCTGCTCAGTTCTGCTGCATAGTCTTTGGCTTGTGGCAGGAATTACTTTCTTCTGTGAAATAATATCGCCACACATCTTATGATCGTACTGCATCTTCGCACTATGACTAATCCGAGAAACAGTTAAAGACTTAAACTGAAATTTAACAGAATGCATCCCTTCCTCAATAGGAGTTGCAATTAAAGAGTGGCATTATATCAATCAGATATCAAATGTTGCACCTTTGACTTTCTATTCCTACTTGGCTGGGTTAATAGTACTAGAAAACCATATTTCTATCCATAAAACTGGGTTAAAGATTGTGGTTTGTTAACCAACAGAGTTTTTCGACATATCCTGTACACATTTGCTAAATTATGTGCAAAGATTAAGTCATATACGTCTAATAAATGCAGCATTTAACATTTTCATGAGACATTCAAATTATGAAGTTATCAGCAATATTTATATTCAATGCTTTTGGTAGACACAAATAATATAATTTAGTTTCAATCTATGATATTATACCGGCTTGCAACAAGTGTCACGACTCCGAACCGGTACCGGTTCTTGTATTTTGATGGGTAAACTTTGCGGAAAGCCCTTTTAGCTTCGGTTTTGGAAAGACTTGGTAAAACAAACAATAATATACCATGAACAATCACAGAAGCTCAGTATGGAAATGGGCTATGAATGAAAATAAATGGCAGTTCGAACGAAAGATTACAACTACGTGCCAAATGTGGTAAAATTTTTTCCTCGTTGGTTGAGCGCGTGTGGTTCGGGGTTGTCCTGTAACAAGATAATTCGTCCAAAATAATTGACGGATCCCTTTGAATTAAAAGCATAAAACCATTCTGGTTCCTGATATGAAGCTCAGTTTACAATGCTCCCGTTTTGAACGAGGACACATAACAGCCATAAGTTCAAACTGACTTTGTTTAACAAGCTTGGCAGGGTTTTTTTTTTTTTTTTTTTTTTTGATTGGTTTATTTAAGAACGCTCTTTAACATTTCAGGTCATCAGCGTCCCATTCTATTCAGGGCGTGAAACGGCCGACAAATTTTGCTCAGAGGCCTCTTCTTTCAGGCTTGAGGTTCTTTATCGTGCCGTAAATGTACGACACGGGACCCACGGCTTACTTCCCTTCAGAAGGAAGCCATATCTACGATTTTTACGCCCGAAAACATCCATCGATCCTGGCCGGGTTCGAACCCGCGACCTTGAGTTTAGAAAGCTTGGCAGGGACTGATACACTAATATGTATATTTTTCATCACAAACACCGACATGAATTGTCCAGGTCGCTACGGGACAGGAGGTCTGAGCACCGCATTACGTAAGAACCAGATTTTCTTCATTCCTCATCAATGGCAAATGCCGGGGAGGTTCCCTAAATTTAGGCCTGAAATGCTTCTTCCGAATATCTTTCCCAACTTCATCATCTCATCATCCACTGCTTGCGATGCCAAAATGTTCATCATTGAACGTTCTGTTGGTAGATTCATCAATTGGGAATACGTTATAGGCAGACGATATTTAATTACTCTGTGCTGAGCTTGGTGTGCCGTCAAATCATGAGTGAACTTTTGTAGGGATTTTCTGATGTGCTCATCAATGTTCCCCGACAATACCTTTGTGTTTTACGATAGATTTTTTGTATAATATCTGCCCCCATATCTGAATCTGTAATAGGGAAGGGCAGAATTCAGTTATGCTACCCGCTTACTGGGCACTGCTTGGCTCTTAGATTTTACCAGTCCCGACAACCATTGTCTGCTTAGATTCCGTTATTAAACTACAAAACAGCAGATATGACACTTTTTTCTTTAATGCTGGCTCTGTTTCCTGGGAAATTCTGTATTTTCATCCCCTGGTGGGCGGTATTGTAGCTATCTTCTGAGGCGGGTCACCGTAAAGTGCACCTACGTGACCTAATGGGGATGACGAAGATAACTTTAAAACTAATGAAATCCACCCATTGGATGTGCCACAGAAAATTGTCCCCGAATAGTCTAGCAGCTCATCATTAAGGGCCAAATGAGCCCGGCTGCCCTTAAAATAAATACCATAATTATTTACCATTTTCTCTTTTCCTCATCAAGTTTCAAAACAAAAAATGTATGAAAACGACGATTTATAATCGATTAATTCTTAGTAGTATCTTACACAATAAGTACATTTCCTCTCAACTGTAATAGCGGTAGCATGCGGGTCTTCGTTAGCGAGGGAGGTTAGCCCGGAAAATTTTACGCTTTAAACTTTTACCTTTATGGGCAAGTAAAGATTTACAAGGACTTATATTTGTCTTCCTCCAGGATGGGTTAGCCTTTCTGCTGCTTATTTCTCCGTTCTCTTGGGCCACCAGGAAGACGGCTCATGGGCGTCGCTCGGTATTCTCTCTTTTCTTGGGAACCAGATGTTGAAGAGTTACTAATACCACGCATAATAGACTAGGGGTTGTTTTCACACTTTGTTTGAAATTGGGTGACTTCCTTAATGTTTGTAGGTGGAAAATTGGCTTTCACAGTGTTAACTGTTAAGTAACAAAAAACATATGTATTTTGTGACAATATACAAAGTGCATTTTTTTTTTTTTTTTGAAAACTCCGTTTTTGTTTCTAAGTTTAACGTTAATTTGGAAAAACACCTTGGCTGACAGCGTGTGAAGTGGGAAACGTATCTTGTCTAAAAGAAAGGGCAAGTTTCGTTTCTGAACAGGCCAACGATACGACAGATATCATATGGATGCCACAACTTTCTTGATATTATAATACATTAGTGGGGGTAAACCAGTTGAAAAATTCATAAAATTCATTGCTCTTTCTGAATTGACTGGAGAAGGCTTAAGGCATACTTTTAACAGCTGAATTAGAAGAATTCCAAATAAACAGGTAGTTTATAGCACACACGTATATGATGGCGCTGCAGTTATGAGAGAATATTGGGGAGGCATATAAGTTTTGAGACAATGTCACAACAAATGTTTTTATAGAATATTTTTCCAAGATATTGTAACCTGTAAACTGCTTACCCGTGGCCGTGGGTCCCGTGTCGTAGATTTACGGCACGATAAAGAACCTCAAGCCTGAAAGAAGAGGCCTCTGAGCAAAATTTGTCTGCCGTTTCACGCCCTGATTTGAATGGGACGCTGATGACCTGAGATGCTAAAGAGCGTCCGTAAATATACCAAATCAGTCAATGCTTACCCGTACACTACTAACACTACAGCTCGTGGCATTGCTGATTGATGAAAACCTAACGTGTGATGTGCGTTTGTTTATCTTAGGTATGGAGTGAATGTGATGCAGCCTTGCGTGTGGTTCAACCAATTACTCACATAGAAAACATGCCAGTGAGACTGTGTTGTTTATGGTCTGCGTTCAACCTTTGTGTTTATGCCATCCCGTTATTAAATTAACTTGCAAGGGATGTGTTGCGATGGCAGAGGAAGAGACATGGCCTAGTTACGTACGTATACGTGCGGTTACAGCTCTGTTCTGTTTGACCAGCCAGCCGTGCCGCGGCTCCATATGTGGAACGACCAACAGCTCTTCCTTTCAGATGATGAGCCCAGAAGGAACCCTGCGCTGCGTGGAAGTAGCAGCTCATGGTTTTAAGCAAAAAGATGATCAAGAATGGAACCGTCATGGCCAAAGCACTTTAATGGAGTATTTCCTGATTACACATCCTTCAGTTTCAAGTACAGAAATAGACTACAAAAGATAGCTTACCCGGCCAGAAACAATGTGTACAATAATTCAGCATTCCTAAATTACTTTGTGCTGTACAATTGTACAGCACAGTGCTCTAAGTATTTTGCTTCTCTTTCCTATTATTCACTCTTTTTTGTGTCGGTCCTACTGGTCTAGTGGTAATTATACTTGCCTTGTAGATCGCTAGTTCGATCTCGCCCAGGGTCGATGGATTTTTTTTTTTTCGAACTAAAAATTCCTAAGTATGGCTTCCTTCGGAAGGGAAGTGCCTCTATTAGGGGCTAAGCAAGCCTGAACCACCGAAATATCCTCCTCCACTCTAAGCTTGTTGCTGGGGGTTCCAGATTGTATTCCCTGATGTGAAAAAAATTAGGCGAATATCAAATACATTTTTGGCTGTGACGAACTGCAGACTCATTTGCCAAATAGTTAATTAATTTGAATTGCTATGCCTGAAATTTAAGAGGAAAGGGAGACAACGAGAGTAATTTTTTATAATACCTCTTTCATTTGAATGTCATTATTTTAAGAGTAAGCAAAACTAGATCAGTAATGAATGAGTCAATCTTTGCGATATGTGTGTTAAGAGACAACTTTATCAGCACTCTATAGGCCAAATCTAATCAGGTCTCACTTGGATGTGCCCACAAATAAAATGTCGGTGTTTTTTTTACTTTCTTCCTTCTTGAAATAAATTTAATGAATTTCAAATTATTCATAAGCTTCCTTCTCATACAAGAATATGTCTGGAAAGATATTCGCTCTTTAAATGCAATGATTGTGAAATAACGCATTTTCAAGACCATTAACTTCCTAATGATAACCAATTCCAAGTACCATGCAGTCAGCCATCTGCCGGCCACACACGCTGGCCGCAACGGCCGCCGACCGACCAAATCGATTCGTAATCTCCCTGCTCAAAAGTCATATTTCAGTCGTAAAGTCAGTCCTGTCTCCTAGCCAGATGGTAATATGCTTGCACTGCATTAACAGCTGCTCTTATTGCGCAGGTGACTTTATTATTAAAATTAGTATCTGAATAAACACTACAGCAGAGAATATGGCACGTGAAAACACAATCTTGACAGCAAATGTAAACAATTGGCAGAGAAATCTGCTGACGTTCGACATAGAAACACTATTAGAAAACTTGTGTTTAGAGTTAGGGATGAGGGATATTAACAACAACTACGTGTGCTAATGGAAGAAAACTTTGTTGGCATTAGAGAAACGTTAGAGCGCTCTGCAAAGACAATTCTTAGTCGTGTATCCCAAAACAAAAGAAAATAGGCATTTAAAAAAAGCATTCCATACACCTATTAAATTAAAACCTTACATAGTAGTTGTATTCCCAAAATTACAACCGGTGTAATTAGGTTATGATCCAAAGATTTGCCGAGACTTACTTTCATTTACATTTTTTAAGTTTGTCTGCAAAACTATACAAAAAATCCGCGATACATTCAAATGCTTCCTTACATGATGAAAAACATTGTTTATCATGTGCTGAAATAGAAAGGCAAATAATAGGGTCATGTATTTTTTTATTTATTTATTTATGGACGCTCTTTAACATCTCAGGTCATCAGCGTCCCATTCAACTCAGGGCGTGAAACGACCGCCAAGTTTACTCAGAGGCCTCTCTTTCAGGCTTGAGGTTCTTTTTCATGCCGCAAATGTACGACACGGGACCCACGGCTTTACTTCCCTTCCGAAGGAAGCCATACTTAGGATTTTTACGCCCGAAAAAATCCATCGGTCCTGGCCGGGTTCGAACCCGCTATCTTGGGTTTAGGAGGCAAGTATGACAACCACTACACCACCAGGACAATCAGGGTCATGTATGTTCAATACACATTTAACTTCATTGAGGTATCGCAAGTTTTTTAATAATTACCCGATAATGAGAAACAGCGTCATTTTAAAATGATTCTGCCACAGTTCACACTGCCCATGATTCTTTGCAGGTTCTAAAGAAGTCATTTGAAAAGCTCTGACCGACACGGGTGGCTGCAGTAGTTAAAAGGACGGACTTGCGAGCGGAAGGTCTGCCCTCTGTGACTAAGGTTTCTTCCAGGATTTCCCTGGTTCTTACAAATTACAAATGACAGGGAGATGCACTACTTAGACCTGGATCTAATCCTTTCCCAATATAGCATTTCATGTATCACCAGTGCCCACCGCCTAGCAGTATAAACGAACATTAAACACTATTAAAAAGCTTTCACAATGATCCACAGATTGCAGCACTAGTTCCAAACCAACTACGATATCAAAATCCGCCATCTTTCATGGCAATAACTGAGCGACAATGCTTCTTTTAGTGAATTCGAATGTACCACAATTAAGTTCTTTGGGAAGAAAGGTATGACAGAAATTATCAGACATGACAACGGGACTCTGCGCCATCGTTTTCAATTGTTTCCGAGTGGTCCATTGAGATCAAGCGCGATTGTGTAAGCTTGGAAAATGATCCGCGTGGCGAAAGGCCAACATATGCAAATTGTCGAAATAGTACACGGTATATTACTGGAGGATCGCCAGAAATTGCTGAAGTTGTAGGCATTTCATATTTCGTCAGAGGAATTATTCATGAAAAAAATATTTGCAAGATGAGTGTCGCGACTGTTGACACCTCATTAAAATGCAAAATTCCAGGCACGTTAGCTTTTATTTTGTGGTTCATTCCGAGTACGCTTCAAGTGACCCCGTATAAACCTTTCTACAGGTTATGGATTCTCCAAACGGTTCAAGTTGTATGCATATAACCATATTTGCGGAGAACCCCAAAACTAAAGTATATAGAAATAACCCTTTCACTGTAGATGACCTGTAGATGAAATAAGATGAGACATTCCAAGAATTTAGAAAGCAGAACGTTTAAATGTTTTTATTTATTTATTTATTTTTTTTTTTTAATGGTGTTGAACAACCGTTTTTACTACTGAGGCACCACAGGCGGTAGACACTGAAGATACATGAGATGAAATGATATGTTGGAAAAGGATTTTTTAAGGAAGGAAACATTCCAGGCCTAAGTTTAGGATACCTCCCCGGCATTTCCCATTATGAGGACTGAGGAAAACCTGGAAAAATCCTCAGTCAGGGAGGACGGTCCTGGTGGGATTCGAACCGCAGACCTCCCGCTCACGAGTCCGTGCCTTAACGACATCGGTCACCCGTGGCGGTAGGTTTGCGTGTGAATGCTAGTTTTATTAGACATCAGCAATGCCTGAATGCAACACCTGTTGTAGCAGATAATTTAGTGTGCATGCTTTATTTAATCTGGTTGCACGAACGTGTGATATAGTATGAGAACGGATTCATGAGGCAGTTTTACAGTTAATTCGTCTGGCTGTGATACCCGGTAATATCTTTTGCTTGACTTTACGGATTGTGTGCTTAAAATTTAATAGAAAGTTTTATTTAATGATAAAACATTTTCATATCTGATCTCTGCGTTTTAAAAGACAAAAGGAAATTATAGATGATCGTAAAAGCAAGTTTTTCTTTTCGTGTAATCGAAATATGGGATTTTTTTTTTTTGAAAGGGCAATTTACAGATTTCTACTTGGTTGGCAAACGAGAGTGCTTTCTAATCAAGCAGTTTTTGTACCTCATGAACGTCAAAATGTATTTTATATACTCTATTATATGCATTTAAAATAACCTGAATTCTCTCGTACATGTTTCGAAATGTTGAATTTCTCGTCAAATTAATAGGAGTTCAAAGTCTGCATACTCTCCTAGAAATACAGGATAATCCGTTTCGGCATGGATAATATTAAATATTACTGTAAAAGCTAATATGATAATAGGAGACATTTCTTGCTGATAATATTTTGCTTAATAGATGGGAGTTTCCATACATGGCAAGAATGAAGATCAACAGTGCATAATGACAAATGAAAATCGTAGATGATTGAAATGGCTACTACAAATCAACAGCGAACGCAATACGTTCTTTGGTATGCTAAATTTGAGAGTGTTAAACATTTCGACGTATGTTGAGCTTAATGCATCTAAATAAGATTCCATAATGGTGTGGCATCGAACATTTGTAGAAACAGTTTTTGTGTTTAAAAAAAAACGATAACAGTTTAACGAGAATCATAAAGATCGTTTCCACTGTGCATCCATGATGTGCCAACAGATTGCGGCTGAAACAAGTGGTTATTTAGATACATGTCAGAGGGAGAGTAAACACTCACAACTGCATTATTTGGACAAGGAAATTCCACATGTCTCCTATGAGCTTGAAAGATCAAGTCGAAAAGTTAATGTGTGCAGCGAGCATTCTTTGCATGGACTGAATTGCATCACCGTTATGAGTTGTGCAGAGCGCAATGGGCCTCATGTAGGAATCTGCGAAATCTTTGAACGTTGTATACATAAAGTTTGAAAATATGTAGTTCAGTAGTAAATGCTTTACAGTGTTTTCAATACCTAAACGTGTCAGCCTGTATATTAAAACATTGAAACACTGCATTACTTATACCATATTAGATGTTAGTGTCAAGAAGATTAATACTTTTAGTGTAATATCAAGAGAACTACCGGCAGGTAGAAAGGTTGAGGACACTCAATTATATTCATCATGCAAAGACTAGCAAAACAAATGCTATTCATATTTTTCCATAATGCAGGGGCCCAGATGCGTTCAAACAACACACTTTGAGGCTGTACTTTTTGTCTCACGTGCGGGATAGAAGAGCCTTAGGGCTGTTGTGGAATCTGGCCCCGGTGCCATTAAAGCTTTTAGCCCCCAAGAAAAAAAGGCAAAGATTAGAACATCTGCTTTATTGCTCCAGGAGCCCATATGGAGCTCGTACATCTCAACACGAAAACAGGGAGTTGAGAACAGGTTTTTATTGGTATTGTTTAACATAAAGATTCAGCAGCAGACATACCAAGGGGTACGCTCCCGGGCGTCACGCGAACAGCATCCTCATGGTAAGACTCCTGCTAAACCACACCTTTCCTTTCCAGTTAAAGTCGTAAACCGAATTCTAGTCGCAACTTTCATAACAGGGTGTTGCTAACAGCTGCTATAGATTGATCTAGTAGCCCAGATATACTTGCATTTTTCTTTTATCCCTTCATAGCTTTACGTAAAAAGTTTACTGTCCAACTGAGACATTAGCTCAACGACCGTATTCGCCTATAGCTGCAAATGCACTTATCAAGCGAAAGTGTTACCGCAGAAAGTACAATTACATTTACTCTGATATCGGTGTTAATTTGAAGCTAAATAATACAAATTGGATATATTATTCCTAATCCAATGCTTAGACACTGTAAACCACCGAGGTCTTCAAAGGATATACTGGTGATAAGTGAGATTTTTGACTTTAAATGTTTCGCAGAATGATAAATTCTCCTAAAAATCACGTGTTTTGAATTGTTCATATTTCTTAGCTAATATGTTGTAAATAACTATTTCTGAATTCGCAACAAAATGCGAAATACAGCCTTCCTTTATAAAGCGCTAAATTTTACTTTGTTTCATCTTGTTATTTTCTTAATATGCCAAACCACGTTGAAAAAAAAAAACAGAAACAAATGACATTTCTCATCCCTTAATCGTTAATAATAAGAAAACAGATGAAAGAACACAATTTTGAATATTTGCAAATTTTTGTAAACATTCTTAACAACTGAAGTTTTAAGAAATTGAGCTTCGTTCCTATAAAGGGTTACATTATTTTTAATTTCTGAAAAAAATGCCGAATTCTCATTTTTAGGTTTAATATATCAAATTATTTTATTATTTTATACTTGTAAAAGTAGTTCACATGGTCATAAATATGTTCTAAATTACGTGTTCTTGCAGTTAAGTGTGTAATTTTTATCAGGGGATAAAAGAATTGTAAATTATTTAGTTGCAGCTAAAACATGTTTTCTTTCTAAATAAGAGGAAAAATTTAAATTATGCAAAATAATTAATACGCATTTACAAAATATAAGAAATCCTGAGCTCTGGTGGAAGGACAAAATTATACTTTTCATCATACGAGATTGAAGATTCAATAATAGCTTATAAATATAATTATAGTTTATGTTTGGCAAGCCGAACTCAATTTTATCTCAGTTTTTATATTGGGACATACGAGATTTAAGTACTATCTTAAACAATTACATTTAGTCACTCAGAGGTTAAGTGTGTTCTAACTATACTGATATGTGGCTTGTTTCCAATAAAAACTGGCGTTACTTCAATATTATACATTATTTATTTGCCCGATCTCGAAACTAATTTAGCAAAATGTGTTAACTGCTGCTATTGTGATAGGAATGTGCGATCCATGGAGATTTTCTAGTTTTGATAGGAAAACACTTGTAGCCATCAGTATTGATAATTGAAGGAAAATGTATCTGGTAAACTGATCCAAGGGTTAAAGCGCGAACGTTAAACAAATTACTTATACAGAGTGTATCAAAATTAATGACCCAAACTGAAACGGTTGAAATTATACAATAATAAAAGCTAAAAAGTTCCAATAAACATGCGTCCGCAAACAAGCCATGTGCCAGAAAATTGCAAATGTGTGTTTACAAGACGCCATTGACTTTATTAAGAAACTTCGTCCTAGTTAGCACAAGTTAATTTGAAAAGTGGCCGTTTCGTTTAATTTCCAGAGTTGACTCAAAATTCTCTCATAGTTTAACTTAACAAGAGATACATTCCTACTTAGTATATTACACATTATATACTGTACGCTCTTATCTGTTAAAAGTGTCAGATGCAATACTGCACTCGTCTCTTCAGTGAGTTTCGAATTCTTTCAAACACCTCCGAATTATCTCGGAATTCTTGACAAGCATGTTCCAGTACTTCAATATCAACGAGAGTACTGTACTCTACACTTTTGAGATGACACCAGACAGAAAAATCCAAAAGATTGAGATGAGGTTATTGTGGAGGCCACGGTACAGGCCCTCTTCTTGGACTACATCTCCCTAGTTACAGTAGCATGCTCCATCATGCAGTACCACATCCTCGTTCATGGAGAGCATCCTCAAGCAATTCTGGAAGATTCCGCCGCAGAAAGCGAAGATACTTTCATCTATTGAGTTTTGGCCCAATAAGACGATCACCTAGTGCCCCTAACCACGCATTCGATGAGAAACGCTGTTGGTGTGGTGACTCATGAACAGTATGTGGGTTTACTTCGAACCAAAAATGTATATTATGATAATCGCGTGTGAACACCACCTCGTCGGTAGATAAAATGTTACCTATAAAACGAGGGTTGGCTACAGTCCGTTGTTGCATCCACTGACAAAATTTCCCCCTAGGATCAAAATCCGGGTCACTTAGACATTGACTTCCTTGGAGGTAGTAAGGGTACAGTGAATTGCTTTGTAAAATTCTTTATGCACTACTGTGGCTTAGTATTTGTGTGGCAATTCTTCTCGTTGAAGTTCTAGAGAGACTTGTACTGCTTCCAGCACCATATCCTCAACTTCTGGTGTAATGCGTGCAGACCTTTCTGCTCCCCTCCAACGTACGAAACTACCCTCTTCTCTGAGGTGTTGATGGATCCTTGTAAATGTGCGACTTTCAGGGAGTCTTCGATCTGGGTATCCTTGACGGTACAAACGTCCAGCCTCCCGTGCATGCCGTTAGCACTACCATAAATGAAATGCACATCCGCATACTCTGTGTTGCTGTACATTTCCAGTTTGACAACGTACAGTTCAACACACCTCACCAACCCTGTTGGAAATGTTCTGTTTTGTAAACAACAAGTATATCGGAAACCACTTCTAAGAGCGCAACGAGTGACGCATATGATGTGTACAAGGAATGAAGTCAGTGGTGACTCATAACCACACATTCGCAATAATAAATCTCGCACCCGGCTTGTTTGGGACCCAGGTTTACTGAAATTTTTTTGCTTCTGTTATCGTATACTTTCAACTGTTTCAGTTATAGCTACTAATGTTGATGCATCCTATATATTCGTTAGTAAGCTTTTACAGATGAAGATGTAATGAGTAACACTATCATACACACACATTGAAAGGAAATAGCTTTACCTAGATGTCCCCAGACCTTAAGTCTTCCGTATACGCAGAAGAACTTTCATTCAGGAAACTTGACCCTCACATAATGGCAGACTTGTTCGTACTTTGCTCTCAACCCGAGATTACGAATATAATCTATTTCGTGCTTTAGGACATAGGTCTCGTTGCGGCTCCTTATAACCGATCCTTCCACTGTTTTCTGCATTTACCTGGATCTGTTTTTCCTTTGGGTATAAAATTTAAATAAAATGTGGAATTCTTTCTCGAGTCATGTGCTTGATACGTCAGAAATTAAAACTTGGTCATCAATGAGCATAATTGTTTTACGAATCCCTTACTTTAATATTAAAATTTGCCATTTGCTTTTTTCCACACTCTTACAGCATAGTTTAAATATGCGCTACACTTTTGTTGCACATCGAAATTTAAATTGACAGAATATTTTTTCTTATTTTCTTTATATATTTATATACATTTTAGTTTCTTCCTACACTTCTTTTATAGCTTTTATTAGATGGTACTTTGATGCATTATATTTCCTAAGATGTCTGTATCTTCATTTTCGAACGTCATAATAAACTATGGAGATACTTCTGCCCAACGCTACGGGTGGCCGAGGTCGTTAAGACGCGGACTCACGAACGGGAGGACTGGGGTTTGATTCCCACCAGGACCGTCCTCCCTGACTGAGGTTTTTCCAGGTTTTCCCAAGTCCTCATAAATGGCAAATGCCGGGAAGTATCCTAAACTTAGGCCTGGAACGTTTCCTTTCTTAATAAATTCTATCCCAATATATCATTTCATGTCATGTATCATCAGTGCCCACCGCCTGAGATGCCTCTGATGTGAATCTGGTGTTAAACACTATTAAAAAATGCAGTTCTCTATTACATTCCCTTTGGGATTCAGTTAAAAGACATTACCCAAGAAGGATATTCATTTTCTTAAGTTTGACTATTCTTCTAATAAAATAATTTTTTTTTTTTTTTTTTTTTTTTGTAGTTTTACTGTAATATTTTTGCACAAAATTTGTATCTTTCATTTAAGAGCCTTGTTACCATATAATTTTTTAAATTTGCTTGATTTCCTTTATTTTTCTTTAAATAGGAACTATTAACGCTTCTTTCCCAGTATTAGGCGTGCAACTAATTTCCAAGTATTTATTTAGAAACCTCTCCAATGTTCCTTTTGCAGCGTATTTTGTAAGCTCAATAATCACAGTATCAATTCCGGAACTTTTCTTGTTTATGCCCCTATTTAAAGCGTCTTACAATTCCGACAATTCAAATGCGCCTACTTCTGAAGTATGTAAAAATGTTAACTGCCTCTTATTAATTTCTTAGAGTTTTCCTATTGTCCATTGTTGTTTAAAATAGCATAGCCATTGTTCGTCTCTTATTATTTGCATGTCAGCTACATCGTCTGTTCCATATTTTAAGTTTTTTTTTTTTTAAATATTTAATATGCATTCATTTCACTGCCACGAACGTCATTCTCAATTTTGGATAAACAATCAAAATCCAGAAGTCATAGCGAGGGGGGAGGGGGGCTGCACCTAAATATCACATGGAGCAAATGCTATTTTTTTTTTTTTTTTTTTTTTTTTTTTTTTTTTTTTTTGTTTAGCATTCTGCAGTTGAAGCATAAATCTTTTGTTTATTTTCCAGTTGTTGCCGCATCAAAGACGCAATAAAATTTGGTCATATTTCGCGCGAACTTAGCTGCTTTTTCTGAACCTATCGGGGCAACACCTAAAAATCAAGCACATAGGCCACGCAGGCAGTCTGGCGATCATAGGAAAGCAAGCGAGAGCAATATGCTAAATATACATTTTCTGCCCTCCTCGTTATGTTCATGCCGATAAAAATAAACTGTTGTTAGACACTCTTTCATGATTAAAAGTCCAGCGGGCGTACATGATCTGAGTCTGAAAGGTCCTCATTCATGTGGCAGCATGAGTATCCCACATACGAGGGTAGGTTCATAAGATTCCGGCCTAACCACTTTCTAGGTATAATAAAGCCAAAAACTCTATTTCACTTTTCAATATAGTTACCCTTTATAGCAATACACTTCTCACATTTTGAATTAACATTTCAATTGCCCCCCCCCCAAAAAAAAAATAGTCAGAAGTCTTGTCTGCAAAATGGGCATAAACAGCATCCATCACTTCTTCGTCACACTTAAATTTCCTTCCTCAAAGGTCCTTCTTGAGTTTTGAGAAGAGGAAATAGTCACTGGGAGCTAGGTCTGGGCTGTAGGGTGGATGGTCAATCTCCTTGAAGTCGCATTTCTTCACAGCTTCCTTTGCAATAAGAGCTGTGTGTACAGACGGCTTGTCGCGAAGAAGGCGCACACTACCACTCAGCTTTCCTCGTTTTTCTCTTTGATGCAAGCACGTAGTCTGTACATTAGGCCAGCAGGCAGTAGGCCCCATTTATTGTGGTTATTGTGGTGTTTCTCTCCTGTTCCTCTCCTCTAAGTCAATGAAGAGTATTCCTTCACAGTCCCAAAAGATAGTGGCCATTATCTTCTTGATTGACTGAGTGACCTTGGACTTTAGAGGCGGTGCTTCGCCAGGTTTACGCCACTCCATTGATTCTCATTTGGACTAGGGATCATAGTAGAGGACCATAGTTTCATCTCCTGTAACAATGATTTGCAGAACTTCTCTCGTTTCCAAGGCAGAGCTCCAAAAATGCCTGACAACAGCTGACCTGTTGCTGCTTTTGAATTGAGAAAAGAAATCTAGGCACCAATTTTGCACTAACCTTATTCATGTTTAAATGTTTATGAATAACTCGAAGTACTGTTGTTTTAGAAAGGCCCAACCTTGCTGCTATTTGTGTAACTTTGAGTCATCGGTCTTCCATAATTTCTCCTTCCACAAGAGAGATGTTTTCAGGAGTGAGCATCTCCAAGGGCCGACCTGCACGCTGTTCGTCTTCAATGCTTATTTGACCCATTCGAAAAAGTTTGGCCCATTCTTTTACGGTAGAATATAAGGGGAACTACCCTATGAACACCGTCCAATCGTTGTTTAATTTCATTTGGAGTAAGTCCTTCTTTTGTTAAGAACTTAATAATAAGCTCGAAACTCCATTCTGAACTTGTCACAATCTTCTACACATAGCCTTCTTTATGCAACTATATCTGAACAACTGAACACAGAGGAGCGGAAGTCACAGCTGCAATGATTTACTTAACAGATAGGTTATGACGCCAGATAAGGATTTTGTGAAGGCAATCATCCTTATCGGCGAGGCCGGAAACTTATGGACCTATCCTCGTACATTCGTACGTGTGCAAATAAACGGTTTGAGCACCCTACGAATTTTAGCCCGCTCTCGCCTTTTTCTAATCGCCAGACTGTACCTCCAGCTATGTTGCTTCTCGTTATCTTCGTCAATTCTGAAAGAGAAATATTTTCGAATAACGTTTGGATTGCGCTAGCGAAGGGTAGATCCCTGGCTTTAACTCAACATATAAGACGAATTCGACGTAAACTTAGGGATTTTGGTCCAGTTATTCATGGTATGGATATATAATCAACTGGGGTGTGTACTTAAATGATAAATGGTCATCATATAAATCCATAGATAATATGTGTAAGGATAGTTAACATATCACTGGAGTATATATTGTGCGGTTTAAATCCGTGAACTAAACAATTTCTCTTCCTTCGTTTTCTAAGATTTTCACGCTATAACCGTCTTCATGACGACAAACAAACCTAAAGTCTCTAGATCTACAAAGTTACCAGCGTAAGGAATACAAGATCTCACCTATCCAACCTGTCCCACTCACAATAGCACATAACTAATTGCACCTGGTGTCATAGGGGGGTATTTCTCTCGAGGACATCATTAAATAGGATGGTTTGCCCAAGGAAATGTGTTTTGTCGTGGGACTCATTCATTTTCAAGTTTATATCGGAGTCCATGGTTGTTAATCTATACTCCAAACCTGATCCTGAAAGATGGACAAGTTCTTATGAGAAATTAGGAAAGCATGGCTTCTTTAGGAAATTACGTAAAATTGTAGCCCAGTTACCCATCTGAATTATTTTCAGACATCTTCTTGTTCTTATGTGGTGGTAACAGAAAACAGAGAGAGAGATAACTCCAATTAAGACTCATCCGACTAGCAAATTAAGCTGCATATGAAAGCAATACCTGATACTATTATAAGTTCCGTTGCAAAATGATAAAGACCAACTGATTAAACTCGTCATGTAAAGAGAAAAACTGAAATAAAGCTCATCAAATTTAATATTTACCATGTTATTAGTTACAAATAAATGCATTTTTCCAGAGACTGCCGAATACAAAAAAACACTCCGTTACAAAATGATACAATCACTTATCATTAATATCCTATAAATGAGCCCTTTTTCAGAACAACTTGAATCACACGACCCTTCATACTCTCTCCAAGCTTCTGTAACTCAGTTCAAGTTCATTTCATGCAGATATAATAGAGGAGTTCCAATTTCTGCACACTGGCACATCGCGATAAACTGACCTGCATAAGATTTCTTATACATTCTCCATAGGGTTTAGGTTCTAAGAATTGGCGAGTCATTTCCTTTGAGGTGAAATCACTTCCTTGTGGATCTGGCAACGTGGACTTTTGGATAGTTTCATTGTCCTTCTGAAATATCCAATTCTATGTTCCAATCCTCTCTGCTACAGGTAAAAGGTGCTCTTCAAGCAGTATCTGTGACATTCATACGACCTGCAGGGAACGCAAGATGTGCTTTACCTCAATACCCGAATCTACCCCAGACTATCAGAGACTTTCCTTCTTGCTGCCTCTTTGAAAACAGTTCTTCTTTTCGGAGGCCATGCCAGCAGTATGACCAACCACCAGGACCGTTCAAGTCTAATTTCTTTTCATTGCTAAGTATATACTCTTCCATTCTTCCTTTCAGGTGATGTTCCTTAGCCCAGTCAACACGTCTCTGTTTATGATGAACCATCAGACTGTGGATGTTTCTTCTTTTTCTTGTATTTCAATATGTTTGTTTGACTGACTAGCCTGGACAACATCGAGTTATGAAAATTGCCAGTGGAATCAGGAGCAAGGTGTCCCAGCGATTATCCACGGTCATGTATTCTTCTTTCTGATCACTGGCCTCTTTTGTCAAGGCATGAGTTTTTGAGGTTTTCCAGGGGACTTTTTTTATTCCACAATTATTTCCTAGGCTCTGGAAATTATTTATCACGCATGGTAATCTGCCAAGCCTTTTTACTACTTCCTGAATCGAAAATCGTTTTTCTTTGTATTCTTTAACGTACTTCGTTCGAAGCTGGACAACGTCTTCTGACCAATACTTACTTAATCGTGCACTTTTCACAAACACAACAGATACAATGCAGCTCACTCGGCAATTGCAGAAAATAAGTTGCATATGAAGGTTATGAAGTATTTAGCCTGGGCTTATCATTTTGCAACAGGATTATTTTCTGCCTTCCAACCTGTGTGCAATGAATGCATGTATTTTTAACTAATCCCACTATAAAAGTTATATAATATGAGGTACTTGAGTTCGGATATATTTAATTTCATTATTTCTCTATATATGACGGTTTTCATCAGTTGGACTTATGATTTTGACACGCACCGTAATATATCTTGATACAAGCACAACATAACTGTCAAAATAATCATTGCATAGCTTCACAGCTGATGGGAGGTCATCCTGTAACGATAGAGGGAAGAAACAACAATCATGGGCATGCGACATGGCATTTACAATCGTCGGTAGTTATAACAGACTGAGATAGGAAACAAGCCCGTACTATTCGGAATAAAGCACACGAGTAATAAGACACATCGTAAATTATCCTCCGCGACACGAACTTCAGCACATTTCCGGGAGGAACTATGACACAGCCTGACGTAAGTGTAACACAAGAACGCTAGTCCGCAAGTCGCAATGCGCTGAGACCACCAGTTAACGCTTAGTATCCATACATAACATTCGTCATTACGCATTACAAGACGTCTGAACAATCTACCAAGCATGCATTTTTTATGATAAAATGTATACTCTAGCACTCTTCTCTGACAAATTGCCATTACAAAATTGCCACATTGTCTCTGAATAATTTTTTCAACAGAAAATCTCTACTTCAATGTAGATATTTTATTTTTAAAGTCTCCGCTGCCTAAAGTGGTATTTTTTTTTTTTCACCACAACAATGCTTCTAGAAATGTCTTCACGAGACGGAAAATAAAATTGCATTTTTGGTGCCTGTAAAAATATTTAGGTAATTGTTTTGAATCAACTGATTTGAGAGGTTCATTCAGCAGTGCACACTTTGGGCTGCATACTACATTCATTATTAATTTTCTGTAAATGGGTTTACTACCGGTAGAAACAAAAGCAATACAAGTACGTTCTAAAAGTTCTCGGCCTGACAAAATAAATAAATAAAAAATCAAATTAAAAAACAAGATTTTAGAGCTTTTTTTTCAACATAGCCACCTTGATAATCACTATATTTAGCCTAACGACTTTCCAACTTTTTTATGCCCACAATAAAATAAAATAAAATTTGTTCAGCTGTGAAAAACATGCGTCTCTCTCAGCTTCAACCTCATTTCTTCAGTGTAATCACTAGAACCGGCGAATATGGCGGATGCGGAAGCACTTGCAAGTGAAGATCATGCAGTTTTGCAGCAACAACCCAGGCTTGTGTAAAGGAGCATTATCGTGATGAAAGAGAATTTTCTTTTCCGCAAGGTGTGGACGCTTATCCTCAATATCATCCTTCAACAGGTCCAGTGGTGAAGCGTAATAATCCCCGGTGATGTTTCTGCCGTTCCGGAGGCAGTCTATGAGCACTAAAGCATAAGAATCTCTAGAATAAGACTACGGTTTTCTGAGAATCTCAGAAAACCGTAGTCTTTTCTGCAGATGGAACCGTTTTTGCTTTCTTTTGTGCACTTTCACCTATTGCCACCCATTATTTGCGCTGCTCCTTGTCACTGGCATGTAGTGAGAATCCCTGTTTCATCTAATGTTATACCTGGCTCCTAAACCCAAGATCGCGGGTTCGATCCCGGCCAGGACCGATGGATTTTTTCGGGAGTAAAAATCCTAAGTATGGCTTTCTTCGGAAGAGAAGTAAAGCCGTGGGTCCCGTGTCGTACATTTACGGCACGGGACTCAACCTGAAAGAAGAGGCCTTTGAGCAAAATTTGTTGGCCGTTTCATGCCCTGATTTGAATGGGACGCTGGTAACCTGAGATGTTAAGAGCGTCTGTAAACAAGTCAAATCAGCTACTGTTATAAAACGTTGGAGAAACTCACTGGAATTGCGTTTAAACAAAGTGTAAACACTATTGCGAAATGTTCATTCGATTGCGTTTTTGATACCATAAAAATGTGGCACTTATCGAGCGAAAGCTTTCTCATAACCAAAACTTCATGTAAAATGTAATGGACCTGACCTATCAACGTCTTTGCTATGTCAGCCAACTCGTGTACCTTCAATCGGCGATCATTAAGTACGACATTTTTATTTTTGTCACAGTTTCGTCGGTCGTAGCAGTTTTGAGACGCCAGCACAAGATGTATGACCACGCTTAAATTCAGCAGCTCACTTTTTAACCGTCGAAAACGACGGTGAAGAATTCTTTAATGTGAAATATAACTCCCTTTTTATTTCTGCTGGGGTTAAACCCTTCAAAACGAAGTACTTCATTACAGCTCGTGTTTCAGTTTTATCTATTCTGTAGAAAATGTTAGCACTAGTTTGTTTACACGTTCGTCACAAACAGGTGACAGCACTTCGGCATCTGAAACTTTGCCCCATCTACAGGATGCTACCAAACAATTATCATAGTAATATGCTATCTTCATAACTGTCTGAATCTGAACGGGAACTTTGAGTACATCCTTAGTACAAGTTAAGTGAAGTTCAAAAATGTTACAAGAAACGCAAGTAATTAAAAGAGAGGGGAAAGGACAACAGCAAGCATTTAAAGAAATAAACACCCACACCATAACACTTGCATAGGACATAACAATAAGGAATTGTCTACATACATGAAAATACTGTTCATTTGGTTTATTTATGGACGCTCTTTAACATCTCAGGCCATCAACCTCCCATTCAATTCAGGGCCTGAAACGGCCGACAAATTTTGCTCAGAGGCCTCTTCTTTCAGGCTTGAGATTCTTTTTTGTGCCGTAAATGTACGACACGGGACCCAGGGCTTATCTATTCTCTGCTTTCTTTCTTTTGTTTTGTACGAATTGTCATTTTATGTTAAATAGTTTGGCAGTTGTAGCCTTTTTTTTTATGTTCCTCCAGTAGTCACAGTCGTATTCGGTTTTTTCTTCCCGCCTCTTTTTTAAAGCATCTCCCATATGACACATTTTAAGTGCCCGGTTTTGAATGCCTTCTAATGCTTTCAAGTGTTCTAACCTGTAAGAACCCCAACAAACGGCTCCGCACTCCTCCATTCTGAACGGATTAGCTACGCATAAGTAAAATCTCTTTAAACTTAGCCGTTCCTTTTCAAATTAACCTTCATTGTGATATGCAGCGCTTTTCATGCTTTGGACGCGGTTTCTGTGATACATTCCCCCATCCAAGAAGGGGGAAAGATTGGAAAACATTTTCTTATTTCTGAGTGGGAATATGCTTTGAATTCTGCTTGTAGATATATTTCTTGATAAAGAGCCATGCCTTCTTGCAGTTTTGCTGCTTTGAATCCTTCTTCTGTGAAAATGTACGGATAAAGTTAAAAGCACAAAGGAATAATGCATGTTTTTTTTTTGTTTTTTTTTTAACCAGTCATATCATTCAAGCCGGAATATATTTTTTATTTTATCTGTGTAGCATCACTTCGATATTTGAATAACTGGTAAGTTTCATGTGTGTTCACTGTAAGACGGAGTGCTACAGACGTTCAATTGTTGGTATTGTAACAACCAAGAAAATCTGTCAATATATTGTAGGATTTACGAGATCGCTACTTCGTACTCTACATAATTATTAGCGATTAATTCATAGTACTTGTGTAAGCGCTGTAACACTGTGATGACGACTGGTCCGCCTCAATACTATAAACGGGCATTAAACACTGTTAGAAATGACAATTGGCGATGTGGATGTATTCAGTAATTTTCAGAGGTAATGATCATATATTTTATGCTTAGCATAGCTGAGTGAAAAGGATGACGAAATTGACGATGAATTTGATCCAGGCGCCAAAGTGGTTCAGACAATTAGACTTGAAGCACAATCTGGAGCATGAAGAACTTGCAAATGTAAATATCCAGCTTTCGGATATTTATTTTGGAAAGAATTGATTCTGGTGGAACAATAAAGATTTTGAAAAAGTAACGATGGACATCTGGAATATTAAAATCTTCCAAATCTTTAGCAGATTGAATTTATTGTACAATATCAATATAATGAAGTACTGATGAAATCATAAAATGGATACACCTGAAACTTGAGTCCGGAGAAAAGAAAGTTAAAAGTCATCAGAAACCAAATTACAGACCCATAGACAGAAGTGAAATGAGAGGATTAATTTGCCCTTTTATGCTCACACGTAAATGCTAATTCTGAAAGTGAAGATATGCTGTCATTGTTTGCAGCTATTCATCTGAACGACCCTTATTTCGAGCAACGTTTTTACATCCAATAAGGAGGCCTCTTTTTCAACACTTTGAACTCCTTATTCTCCACTGTATTCTTTCGATAAGCATATGTTCATAATTGAAGCGTCTTAATCGTTGTTTACAAAAGAATAGATAAAGAAATAAATGCAGTGTTACAATAAGAAATGTTACGCTAAGCTGCTCACTCATTAACATCAAAAGAGTTCCGCAGACTCATATTTCGGATTGAGGGATATAATGTACATCGTTCAGTGTTTTATGCTCATTTGTTCATTGCCGTTACCGTTATATTGTAAGTTCCGGCTCAAAATTCAAGATCTTGACTGGTCCTCTTTAAGTCATGTACCTGTAGATTCATAATTATACTTATTTTAATTTATTCTGAAAACACGAATGTACTAATTTTAACAAATATATATCTTTTCTTTAGTGTATGTGCTCATTTTCTCAAGTGATCCCGACAATAGCTCTTTTAAATTGCATCTCAGTCACTTCTAGTTTAAACTATGTTTTGTCATGGTCCAGCTTCATAAATCACTTTTATAAACTACAAACAATCAATGCTCACATTTCTCATAGCTATAAGCACATCCGCCCACAAACTTGCCAGAAACTGACCGTTGTGTTTCGGGATGCAGCTCTGGTCTTTCCTCCACCATTGGAGCCACGATCAAAGGTGATCAACTGGGAATGTCGGCGCACATAGGCATAAAAAGAACCAGAGGAAATGCCGCATTATGACTTAGACTTAATCTTAGTCTAAGGTGACTGCAATGGCCACAGCATGGTTACCGTGATCAGATGCCGGAACGTTCAGTCGAGCACATCACGGAGATGAAGGAAAAAAGCAAGAAGAGAACAAAGCATGTTCACACTCAGTCAGATGCCAGGAATGTTGCGGACACTTTGTTCACCACACGTTGCCACTTGGATGATATGACATTTGTTAACCTTGCCTTTCTAAACGATCATGACAGATGAAAAGCGAAATCTGCGCAACTGAAGAATACAATAAGGTTGCGAATCAGCACAACAATATTAAGCGCAGTGATTAAATTTTGAAGGTGCACTCTTGTGCAGCGCAACAGAGCAGTCATCACGTGTACATAACGTATTTCTAAATATTTAAAATATGAAATATATAATGATTAGTGTCAAAGGAACGGCTATTACCAAACTTTGTTTAAATACGCTGTTTAATTAAGTATTCTCAGGGACCCTCTAACCACTATTGGGAGCGTCCTATCGTTGGCGATTGGGGATGAGATGGTGGCCGGAATGTCTTTGGGAATTTCTGAACCAAAAAGAAGCCAGTGTAATAACCTCCACAATTCGCTAGCTAAGGGGACGCAAGTGTGAAGGATCCAAGTTAGGGTTGTTGTTGATTTGGTTTATTTACGGACGCTCTTTAACATCTCAAGTTATCAGCTTTCCATTCTATTCAGGGCGTGAAACGGCCGATAAATTTTGCCCAGAGGCCTCTTCTTTCAGGCTTGAGGTTATTTTACGTGCCGTAAATCTACGACACAAGACTCGCGAATTTACTTCCCTTCCGAAGAAAGCCATACTTAGGATTGTTATGCCCGAAAAAATCCATCGACCCCGGCCGGGATTGAACCCGCGACCTTGGGCCTAAGAGTCAAGTATGACAAGACCGGTTGGAGCCCTAGAGAAGGGTATCTGTTTAGTTTAAGGCAGCGAACCCCATTTAAAAATGTTTAACTGTCGCGTATCCTTAAGATTTAATTCAACGTTTAAAATCTTAAAATTTGTAACCCACATATTTTTTAAATTTATTCAGTACTGCTCTAAAAATGTAAATATATACACAAACACAGAAATTCATTTTTTTATATTTGTCTTTTTATTGTAATGTATGCTTAAACAATAGTAATAATCATAACAATGTTACAATCAAAAATATATAAAGCATTAATGTTAACAATGCTTACCAACAATATATGACACGAAATTAGTAGTTAATTTTAATTCCTCAATGTGAGACATGCTGCTGCATTTAAATGACACCTAGGGCTTAATAGGAGAAATTAGAATTGTGAGTTGCGATTTTACGTTTTTCAAACGGTTTCTATACTTGTTTTAGATACATGAGTGAAAGAATTACTTTTCACAAAAGTAAGTTGTAACGAAAGACATCAATACTTTCATTATCTTCTTTGGTAATCCGGGAGCAGGCAGGCGAGCCCCAGCCTACGCAGTTCGTTGCCCAAAGATGAGTGCTATTGCCATGGAAACTATTGACAGTACATACGATGTTCGGTCTGCTCCACATTTTTTATAGTGTTTTAACGCCCGTTTTTACTACTGAAGCAACACAGATGGTGGACACTGATAATATATGAAATGAAATGGTAATTTGGGAAACGATTTTTTTTTAAAGGAAGGAAGCGTTCCAGGCTTAAGTTTAGGACGGTCCTGGTGGAAATCGAACCCCAGACCTTCCGCTCACGAGTGGGTGCCTTAACGACCTTGGCCACCCGTAGCGGTTTTCCACATTTTAGAAAGCTTCCTCCGAACACACAGTTACCTTTAACTTGAATCTAATTTACTTTACGTCAATAAATACACTCATAAATTTGTATCACTTTTCGTTTTCTGTAATTCATTTATTGTATCTACACATTCAAAATATAACATGATGTTAACACTAAAGCTTCATGAACCCCCGAGAAAGCAGAGCTGCTCTAGAGAATAGTAACTGAAAATCAAGGTCGATGGCCTTTCAGGTTGGGGGTTCTGCAGCAGACTGTAACCTCGCAAATAAAAACAATAAACTCAGATTTTATATAAAAAATAACTGTGCAGACACAATGAGCATAAAATTATCAAAAAGTTCCAACTAGTGGAACAATTGCTAGAAATTGTAGCTTAGAACGTATGAGGTTATGCGAGAAAGTGTATCAGAAGAACTGAAGTAAAACAAAAGAAACTTAGCAAGAATTACAGTAACTGAAAAGTTTATATTGGAGTATCGTAAGCAGATTGTGATGCAATGGGAGTTGTGATCTTAATAGGATCAAAATATGAAAACAGGATACGCATCTACATTTTAATTAGTGATAGGGTAATGAATATAAGAATAGTAATAGGATGTTTGAAAACTGTCGGAATATATTCGCTCGAAGGCAGCTAATGTAATAAAAATAAAAGTGAGGACTTAATTACTGCATGAGAAGGAAATTATACACAAAAGGAAGAAAATTATGCACTTCATAAAATAAAAAAAACACTATTCAATATTGCAACATGTAACAAGCTAAGAATAACAAAAAAATCACGTTTTAAACATAAATATAGGCGGTCCAGCAGGGTATTGGATCCATCATAAATTATATTTTAGTTAATGATAAACTCGTGACCAATGACCATCATAAATTATATTTTAGTTAATTATAAACTTGTGACCAATGAATGCCTAAGTTATACTAGACTGTTTTTCTTCGCTTTAAAATATAAACTATGTACGTGTTATTTGGATTAAAACTAAAGTAATAATACAGAAAAAGCATAAAAAATATATATTAAAATTCTTCTCTGCGAAAAAGACTACTTGAAACAGCTGAATAAATATTCATATTCCAGAGAAGTAAGTCAACAACTGATTTACAACAGGGAAATGTAAAAGAAAGTTTTAAAACAGCAATAAAAACAAAGGGGAAATATAAATGTACAAGAACACAATGAATAACAATCTAGAATGATAATATAAAAGTTAAAATTAAAAATAATAAAATGGATATATCTATAATTCTTATTAGACAATCAGAGGAAGATAAAATAGTATACAAAATGCAATGTGTAATACTTAAAAAAAGAAGTTCAAAGTTGCACTGAGACAGGTGGACTGGGCATGACAGTACGACATACTCGCATATAGGTTGCAAAATCAAGCACATAATATATCGAAACATTTAAATAAACCAATAAAGGATAGTGCAAATAATAATAACATATCTGAAGAGGAATGGTTCGTATTCTTTAAAATTCTATGGATAGAGGCACAAGATAATTACCAAAAAGAAGAAAGAAATGGGATGATGAAGCCAGACTGTGCTACATGGGAAAACATTATCAAAGCTTTAAACACAATGAGGTGAGGAAAATTTCCAGGATATGACGCAATGTACTCAGAACTTTTAAAATATGCTTCAATGAATCTCAACAAAAGATTTCTAAATATGGAACAAAAAGGGGGGGGGAGATTAAAACACACACACAAACATATACAGAGGGTGCCAAAATGTATACACACTTTCACAGTAGATATCCATTTAATATATTTCAAGGTTGGACCGAAAAGCAAGAGTAATGAGTATGATGTTCTATAAACAGATGTGACTGACATATATTATGATAGCGTTAATACGTAACAGGTAAATCTACTATGAACAAAAGAAGGCAAGATTATCGCATGATTTATGTAAACAGATGTGACTCACATTACATTATGCTAGCGTTGTTACTACAAAATGAAGCCAAGATTATCGTTTGAGTTTTGGCCTTACTGGATCATCCTACCCTTTTCTCCTCCACTCCAAAATCTTTCTGTTGTTTTCGGGAGTGTAGTGGTCAAAAACTGCTCACCTTCTTCAAACCAATGCAGATTCCTCTGATTTATGTACTTTCGAATATTTTTCGGTTCATTAGTTAGAAGACTTGGGACCCACTTCGCTGACACTTATCGAACTTCTTCATAGAGAATTGCGTGTACACTTCCACAACTTATGTTCACCTCTGAAGCGATTTTGAGCACACTTAGGCGTCAATTATCTTAGCAAGATCACAAATGGCCCGAATGTTGTCCTGAGAGAGGCTCGTCCGCAGATGAACGTGGTGAGTTCAGTAAAACACTTGGGTAGCATTTCCAAAGTGTGAATAAAATCTCGGTCGGTTTGACTTGTTCTTTGGTTAGAAAAAGGGCGATGCGCAACCTCTTGCTCAGACATGCAACTACAGCGATGTGAAGTTTCCGCTGGATCGCTATTATTTGGTGCTAACTCATATATGTAATCTTATTTCCTAATAAGACTATACTATGTCTTCGACCCCGCTCGCCTCGCTTCCCGCATTCATCTACATATTCTTGTCAACAACGGCGCCAGCGGTCACACAATAAGAGATAAAGCTATAGAGAGCATCCAGCACAACCTGATGTGAATAGCAACAACACGTGCCTCATCCCAGGTACTTCTACGTCCTTACCACTACTTTTGCTGTAATATCCCTTCAAAATTGAACTTAAAGTATTTCCCAAAGCATCTAAATAGAATTTGTGAATCTATAAAGGCAAGAAAATCAATAGATTTGGAAAAGGATGTTTTGTGTAATTTTAAAAGTGACATTAAATTGTAGATTAGCATAAATCATGATAAGGTTTCAAGAGAAAAACTATGGACAGTTATGGATGAAAAGGACTACACACATTAAGTGATACGAGTAATAAACTAATAGTATATGTAAACAACAGGACTGTAAGTTTCAGATATGAAATGACATGAAGGAAACAGGCAATTTTGTTCATTGTTGCCCATTTCTTATTAATGTTTATATTAACAATGCTGCAGTAGATTAGTGACTACTAAAAGATTTTAAATTAGGAACATTGACTTTAAACTCCATTCTTATTTACCTATGATTGATTTATTATTGCTAAAACAGAAAATTAATTATACTCAGCTGCACACTATAGAGATACAAAAATATGTACAAAGAATTTACGACTAAAAGAGGGTTTCACATTAAGTATTTTGAGGGTAAGAACGAATGGTCTCAGACGCTTCAATATGGAGCCACAGGCGTCAATATGGATCAATGGCATAGCTACGTTGCGATGTGACATGTTCATAGTCAATCAAATGTAAACCAATGTTATTGGCGGGGCAGTCATAAGAAAGCTATATTTCTATGTGTGACTGCACTGTCACTCAGTGTACATATTTTGTGGAAATGGTAAGATGTTTAGAGAACTGCAGTAGGTGAGTTTAATTAACAATTACTGTAACTGAACTTCTGTTAATGTGACACATTAAAGTAATACTTTTATTTGTGTGCTGCACTACAAGGATTCGAGACCATTTGTTCCTGTTCTTGAGGAGTCTAGTTTGGATCCCCTTTTCTACTCGTACACTCTATGTCCTGCATGATATAACACAAAAATGTAACCTACAAATTTCAATAAATAAAGTCATGTCATTCCAGTAAAACAAGCAGTAAAGTCTAAAATTACACTAAATAATATAATTATTGAACAATTAAACGTTTAAATACTTATACTCAGGCACCTCCTACTACTATGACGAGTTATAAAATAAATTTTACAAATTCCAACAAACGTGCGGAACTCACGGAATTTTCACTATAGAATCTGAAGAGACACTTATTTGACACTGTATATAGAAATGTTTGTCCCAATTGCTGTACGGTTGTGAGAACTGGGTACTTACTAGAAAAGATAAAGTGAAAATGGAAATAATTAACATAGGAGAAAAGAATACAGAAAGGAAAACTATTGATATGCATACAAAGAGTAGAGTACACGGAGAAAATGGGCAGGCGGCTTCGAGTTCATCGGAGCGGAAATTTTAGTCCGCCTTGAATATAATGCTAAATAAATTAATTATCTGGAATTGATGAAACAGTTAAAACAGATACACCATGTTGCATTTCTACAATCAAGACGAAACTCTTTTATGTGAGTAAGGGGCGCCACGACCCGTAATTGGGTCATCGCCTTCCGCAGCACCTCTGCTTCCTCTACCTCCGTCTTACGACTTCATTGATAGAGGGCAGTATTGCAGGAACCGAAGAACGCCATCTCTCCATTAGGCAGCTCCCCAATTATCTTCATGAGTCTGGGTGGACCTCGTTTCAGACCTCCATAACTTTTAAAGTCTTAAACAGATACCGGAAATGGAACCCGTGTTCTTCTTTCCAGCATTCAGCAACGCTAACCACTGGACCAAGGAGGCAGTCCAAAATAAAATTATATTATGTAAGCTCAGCAAACGAATAAGAGAGAGACATTAGAAATAGAATACCACAAAATTGCTCATCATTTTTACGTGGAAGCCGTGTCTTTTCCATCATGGAATGCTGAAGGGACTCAAATATCGGTCAAGTTTTGGTAAACAGATTGACGGCTTGATTGGAGCTTTGCTTATACTGATGTACTCCATTTCTTGATCTCTAAATCCCCTGTCTTTAGTTACTTCTAGGTAGGAACAACAACATGATAAATCACGACACCCAACGCTCTAAAAACAGTTATAAGAAAACTCTTCATTTATTTTTAAAACACTGCTTAGAATTTCCACGAGCCAGCTGCTTTATGGTTGAATGTTCTGAATCCCTGCTGCAAAAACAGCCTCTTAAGGGTCATAAGATACCAACGAATCATCTCGCATAAAGGATGTAATTCATAGCATTTCTCGTTTTATAAAGAGTGCCAATTGAACTAAATGCGCCAGAAATAATAAAAGGAAAATGATAGGGGTGTATGAATGTGGCAGGGATAAATACGGCTTCATATAGAACCTTCTCTTCCGTCCACGTGGCGGCACATCCGGTTCCGGGAAATAATCTTGCCTGGATCTTTGCCGGTGGTCTAGAAGTGGCACTCGAAGGGGTTTTACAGTTTCGTTAACTGCTATTTCCTCTATCCTCCCAGTTGGTTAGAGAGATCCTCTAAAACAGGAAACCGCAATGCATCTGTCAATCGTTTGCTTTCATTCTAATTATCCAAAAACTATGTTTCTTTAATTATTACACTGTATTATTGCAAGTTCAATCTTATGTTTTCCTTTTGATCCTTTAATTCAAATGAAAATAAATATGAATCTCTAAAAATTTGCATTAATTAATAATACTTCACTTACCATTTGACTTTACGTTTAAAATAAAGCCAAGAGTTAGTTTAGGTAAACAGACACGAACAACACTAAAAAAGATGTCCACATATAGAAGGGTGTTGTATAGTGATCTATCAGAAACTATAAACTTTTTTAAAAAACAATGTTAACTATTTACACTACCACAAAATTATGCAGACATTATATATGTTCCATCTACTAATTATGCTTTTTTTCATAAGTTTTGTGTAATATAGAATTAGTACATTATGTTTCCGAGTTGAAATAAATATAAATTATATTTAACAGTTGCACAACATTAGGACGAAGAAGATTTGTCATATATCATTTATTATTGGAAAATTCCTTGTTCATTTTAATGACTTTTATTCTACACTGTACAAGAAACAAACTTTCGACGGTAATTAATTATTCAGTTATAGCGGTTGTTGTTTAAACACATTTACAGTACACTTGATATTTATCACATTCGAACCAAGTAATAATTTCAGTTACAAGGTTGTAATTTATCATTTAATTGCAAATACGAAACAATGGCGTAGAGGTGACAGACCAAAAGTGAGGTATAAACCGATTTTACAATTCACTAAAGCAGGAACAACTGGACAACTACTCTTGTCGAGGAGTGCGGCGATGGCCTGTGGAGGATCTATATGACCTGATTCACGTTACAGCATATGTCTTGTTTTGTGAAACTAATGATCAATGGACTGAACACCACACAAAGAGCAAGCGAAGATAATTTAAAGGAACTCGCTCGAAAATGTTGCACTATAAATATAAACTGGCATGAAATCAAAGTGAAGTTGCAGGAAGCAGTTGAACTGTACTCACAGAGTCATCAGGAAAAGTAATTCATAAATATTCCAAAGAAAGGGGCGATGCTATTTACACTCAAGAAACAAGAATCGAAAGTATATGTGCCATAAGCACATGCGTCCTCTTCTTACAGCAAAAGAAAAGTCTATTCTCATTAGAATCTGTTCGCAGTGTGAAAATTAATTTTTGTTTTCATTTGGTACATGATACCTTTGTATGTTCAATTGCTGTACACTATTATATTGCATGTATATAGTAAGTAAATGATGATACATTTTATATATTCTATAAGTATATGTTAAAATTTCCTATGTTTAATGTGAAATGAAAATTAGCGCTTTGAATAAAGTAACCTATTACTAAATACTCCCTTCTTAAACACTTTTCTGTGAAACATTATTTACTCTTATATATAAAATAGCTAGAGAAGCAGGAAAAGAATAAAACACACAAAATTTCGAAATATAGCGATAAAAATCTTGGAATTTCTAAGTGTTTAATCCTTTTTCTGCTTTTCTAGTTATTGTTATTTGAGTTAAATTGTTCATAGTGTTACTTTATTTTTCATTTATATTATTTATATAACTATACACCCTTGTGCAAATTAATTTAAACAGAGATATTATTTTATTTTTATATTATTTCGCAAAATTTCAAAATTACTTTCTCTAAACAATTTTTTTAGTATTTAATGTGCCCTCCCTTAGCATTAATTACGATTTTCACTCGTTTGGGCATACAGTCAGTAAGATTCTTGCATATTTCACTTATTTCTGGGTCATAAAACTACATTTTTATTTCATCACAAATCATCTTTTCTTGCAGACTATTTTCCTCGTCCTTTTACTGACAATCCCTATAAAATTGAGATTGGTGAATTTCCAGTCCATTCCAAACACTGAAAACCATTTTTCGCCATGAAATCTTTTAACATTCTTCGATGCATTACACGGGGCAAGATCTTGCTGGAAAATCATCTTTTCAATGTTCACTTCCTCTGCCAACCTCTTCAGTTCCGGGGCGGCCCTTTTCTCTAAAATTGAGCTGTACTCATCGCTGTTTATCATTCCGTTAATAGGAGTCAAACATTTAGTGCCTATGAATGCAAAACATCTTTTGTGGAAACTTTACCGTTCGTTTGATGTGCTTCGGCGAGATTTCCTCTATATCGCTTCTCCTTACATGAGAGACGTTCAACCTTTGCACTTCAAAATGGTTTTCATGAGAAAACAGATCCCTTCTGCACTCTTCTGATATTTTCTAGCCCATGACAGTATCATAGGTCACGTCAATAGCTGTTTTCTGACGGTTTTAGAGTTTTGCTTCTAACTCTTAGGAGCAGCCTATGCACTTTCTAATTATATTTAATACGAACATTTATTATTTCTACACGTTACAATTACAGTTTTACAATATTTCCTTGGTCCTTAATTCCAGGATCATATACAACTAACATCCCGGTTATTGTGTACATGAATCCTACATCACTCTAACTCTACATATTAGCAAGTGAACGTTACAAATACTTCCCTAAAAGTGATCATCTTCCCTCAGTGTTTCTTTATTACCATCTTCCTTTGCCTTGATCACTTTCCTGCACCACTTTTCTCTTACTTTCCCTGCATAATTTTCATACCATTAACAATTTTTTGTGCTAATACCAAAAATCTTTAATGCCAGAATTTCTACCTGCAAATTATCCTATTTCTTGTCCCATATTTCCTGCCCCCATCCTTCGGTTTATGTACATTCTAATATACAGTGCAACTTCCTTTCTACCTTAACACACATTGGGCACAATTCTGTTTAAATTTTACCCCACCTAACATTATTCCTACTCTTGTCCATGCCATATCCTCCCTACTCATTTTGTCACAAACCTCAATATTTTTCCCTATTCCACTCTTTCTTGAAACTCTCATAATATATCAGAGTACTCTTATGTGTTAGGCTATCATCAGTCCTTGCTTTCACTTTATTCCACTTGCCTTGCCCATTTGGTAATTGTAAATTAATTTGCTCTCCGAAACCGATATGTCTTATAATTTCATTTAATCTACCTACCCAACTTCCTCCATTTTCCTTTTTCTTGCGTCCCCAAGCAATCTTTGACAATATTTTCTTCCTTCAACGATTGTATCCTGTGCCACTATTTCATAATATTTTTTATTAATAGACATTGTAATTATATTATTAACTATCTGCTATCTATCTCTTGAAACATATTATTAAATTCATCGAGGGCTATGACCTTACTTCTCTTCTTAAGTGTGATATCAAGTATGAACAAAAACACAGCTAGAAACAAAAGCAAAGCACTTAACTTCTAGTACAAGCAATAAAAGCAATAAGTACTATTAACTATCTTAATAATGGGTATCAATAATGCGATGTAGAATTGCAGGGAAATAGTTATTAGCAATGAGTTACTTATAAAACTGAATTTACCTGCTTGTTTACATTAATTCGCACAAGACTATAGTATATACTATATATAGTTTTATACATATATAAATCAATAACTAAAGAGGCCTTTGAAGAACATGAGTGGTTCGAAATATAGGGAGCGATAATCTGTAAATATTTAAGTATTTCTTTACAATGTTCAAAGTGTTAGATTATTTTTCATTTATATATATATATAAACCATAAACCTTAACAATTACAAAAATAAATCATTTATATACCCTACGGAAAACACACTTATGAGTTTCGTGGGTCAGTCACTGACCCCCACCCTAAAATTGAATTAATTGGTGCTACTATGGCTATTGATGTGCGACTGTTAATGAAATTCAGTTACATAAAAGCGATATTAGTTGCCAGACCAACTCAAAGAGCTTTGCTGCTATTTGGTAATCCTCTAGTCCTGCCAGACACCAATTGCTATGCCTTTTTGTAACACGCTCTTGTAGATCGAACATGATTTGTGCTAAAGGTGGCATGTAGACTTTACCTTTAACAACCCCCCCCCCCCCAAATAAAAAGAGCATGAGATCCGGAGAACTTAAAGACCAAAGAAGAAGCATTCTATAATTTGACCAGCACGGTTATCATTGAACTCCCTTCTGACTTCGTTGTGAAAATGTGGGGGTGCGCCATCCTGTTGGAGAATGAAACCAAGACTGCCGTGTTCAAGCGGCTACATGAGCACAGGTACAGTCATATCAGAGCACATGTCAATGTCAGTCAAACACTTCCATTGCTGATATTGTTCCGTCACATTCAGAATCACTATCTGTGCTGATTTCGGCTTCTTCAGTGTCACTGTTGTCATCCTGATGATAAACATGTCGATAGTTTCAACCTTGCTTCTTGCTCGTGATAGAGACTGTTTTCTTGACATGAGCACAGGCATCGTTCCACATTTCTGCCGTTATATGGACAAAGGTTATCGGAATACATACTTCAAGTCTTTAAAAGTTACATTTCTCACCGCAACCATTTTTTTTTTCATATTAGCCCATATGAGGTTGAAGTGAGGATGATACAGGGTGTCGTCATATTTCCTTAGCAGCTAATCAATAACGCATCTCTTTTCTTTAGGCTATTACAAGTTCATGCTGTTCCACGTTAATGTTAGACATTAAATATTCCTGTTGAGAGTGAGCCGAGCAAGCATGTTTCCGTTAATGGAACTTGAAGTTGCATTGTCTATTTTCAGGACCGGATTTTGCGATAAATTTGGAATGAGTTGTTCCTCTAGACAAAGTAGGTCATTTTTATTCTTTGTTGCATAGTGATAGCCGCTGGTTTTCTGATATAATTTAAAATTTGCCAGTATCGGGAAGAAAACCGAAACTGCCTCCTACATGGAGTATAGGTAGTACTTCTAGATGCTAAATAAATATATCAGCTTCTTCTTGAAATCTGTATAGAAACTTTAGTAATGACGCTTGTAGCATTATTATATCCTCTATTTTTTTCAGTAGAACTTAATTTTCTATTTTATTAACGATTTGAACCACATTTCCTTGATCCCACCCTTGAAATTACCGTTTTTCTTTAATATATTGAGCAATTTTTAAATTGTGGAGATTGTGTCTTCATTTAAATAAAAATTGCGAACTGTGCGTCTAATAATAGCACATCGAAATTATTCAGATTTACCACAGGCTTTGGAATTGTGCCCTTTTTTCTGGGGTGCCAAAAGAAGTGCCACTTTCTTGTTTTATGTTATCTAACAATTCTCTTCATAATACTTGTTGGCTGATAACTGTCTTCCACACAAGTCTTAATCCTTGGCGATATTCTGGCAATGCTATTATATATATATAGGCATTGCAAGCAATTTCAGGTGTCTCTGGCTACGTAATGTTTTTCTTGACAATTTTGAGACTGCATGCTGCATATTTCTCAAAGTATATACCAAGAAGGTTGCACCATCATTACACATGCGATTTGCATGTACAGTCTAGCGATCAGAAGTGGGCGAGTGCTAGCTGGGGTGCGAGCGGGGCTTGAACTGTTTATCTGCTCATGTATGTGGGGTACCCATGAATGAGCACCTCTCACACTCATATCTTGCGCGCCCGCTGACCTTTAGGCGAGTATCTGAAAACACTGTTTATTTTTATAGGCATGAGCACAGTGAGGAAGGTAGAAAATGTCTACGTAGTACATTCCTCTCGCTTGCCTTCTTCTGATCGCCAGGCAGTACTGCCATGGATGCCAGAGCTTCACTGTTTTGTTTATGTTCTCTTGCGATATGGTTTGTTTATAAGCAGCAATATCTGTGCAAAGAGTGATTTTTTTTTTTTTCGCATCAGCTAGCTGTTTAGCAAAATATACTAGATTTAAAATCCAGGAACCAATTTGTTTTAAAGTATTTATATCAAATGCCCCTTATTTGTTGAACGGTAAAGAAAGAGTCATACACTTTCACATTACAGCAGACCGCCACGGGTGGCCGAGGTCGTTAAGGCACGGACTCGTGAGCGGGAGGTCTGCGGTTCGAATCCCGCCAGGACCGTCCTCCCTGACTGGGGTTTTTTCCAGGTTTTCCTCAGTCTTCATAACTGGCAAATGCCGGGGAGGTACCTAAACTTAGGCCTGGAACGCTTCCTTCCTTAAAAAAAAAAAAATATCCTTTCCCAATTAATCATTTCATCTCATGTATCACCAGTGTCCACCGCCTGTGGTGCCTCAGTAGTAAAAACGGGCGTTAAACACTACTCAAAAAAAAAAAAAAGACATTACAGCACACTTCCATCTTAGGGGATGTCGGCCCTGGTGGTGTAGTGGTAACCATGCTTGCCTTCTAAACCCAGGGTCGCGGGTTCAAACCCCGCCAGGATCGATGGATTTTTTTCGGGCGTAAAAATCGTAAGTACGGCTTCCTTCGGAAGGGAAGTAAAGCCGTGGGTCCCGTGTCGTTCATTTACGGCACGAAAAGGAACCTCAAGCCTAAAAGAAGAGGCCTCTGAGCAAAATTTGTCGGCCGTTTCACGCCCTGCATTGAATGGGACGCTGATGACCTGAGATGTTAAAGAGCGTCCGTAAATAAAACGAATCAAAAGAAATGGGGGATTTGCGCATAGGCTCCAAGGAAATACGAGGGATTTCTGCTTCCCAGATTCCGAAGTAATGTTTATTTACTGAACCATAACGGTGATAGCTGACTTAATCATTAAACAATAAGAATTAAAAAAAAAAAAAAAAAAAACATCCGTTTCCATTTGAGTTTGAATACTTTCTCAGAAAGAAGCTCGTCACAATTTGTCGTTCGGTTATATGGCCTGCAGCAAATGTAGTGGAAAAGGACAATAAAGCAACCGTTTCCGCAGAATATTTTCAATCTTCTGTGGGATTTGTAGATCCCTGTTACCTCTGAGCATCTTTTATGAAACCTGCGGAGTTGCTCCAATGTTTCCACAGTTACAGGCAGCCTACCGGCTGGCTGTTTCTCACAGGCGCACCCATTTCTTAAAACCTGAGTACCACTTACGAGTTAAATGCCCACTGTGTGGGTCTGCAACAATCTGTTCGGAAATGCCATTGCACACTAATAGCAGAATTGTGAACGTGAAAATCTAGTACATAAAATGTTTTCAAATTTCAAAGGCAGTCATTTTCACTCATAAGGCCAGTAGCAACACAACAAACAAAACAATCAAAATGAACGACGTTCTTTCTGCAAGAGTATGCCAATTGTAATGGAATATAAATGTTTAGTGCAACAGTGACTTGGGCATCTATGATGCATTGATTCAAAATTTGAGATTATTCTACATTGATGGCAATTTCATAGATCACATAATTAGTGCTAAATTTGTATCTTAATTTTACTCGTTTCCCTTTCAGGGCAATTGAGGTGCCTTACACTCCCAATTTCAATGCTCTTATTACAACAAGAGATTCATGAAATCCTTGCATATAGCGAGAACCTTAAAACACAACATGAACTAAGATGCATTTGAAACAAGAAAGGTTAATGCCAGTCATAATTCCTATTTTAATTTTACTTAACCTAAAACGTTTATTGAACTCAAATACTGAAATATTCTTTCCTTATACACACGCCTATTCTCATTACCATTACTTTCGTTACTACAATATCACAAATTTAAATCAACCGATTCCCTAAATTATTAAAATGATACTAACTACAATGCAAAATGACTTGTACACACTTTGGCCCAAAAAAAAAAAAGTCACCCCTTGAACGAAATTCTTCTAAGTCCTACTCGTTACAGCGCGTGGTTCACAACACATCCAGCAAAGATTTGTAACCCTGCAGTGTGTTATAAGGCATGCACAAAAGTGACTGACTATTGTGTGTGTGTTCCATTAGCTCTGTGGCAGAGTGTGCGGTGATGCCGTGGTTAAGAGCGCAGATTCGCCTCCCGGCATGAAGCACTTTTTGTTAAAATAAACGTTTGTACATATTATGATAAATTAGTTTCGTAATATTGTTTTCCATATACCGCAAGGTTTAACGTTACATATTATATAAATTATAATAAACATTATAATATTTCGTTCAGTATTTGTTCTATCTAAATACAATATGCTGCAAATGTATTCCCTGCGCATGCACGAAGGACAAAATGTGGTTTAGCAGCACAAATACAAGAAGTCTGGGATGTTGTAGCCTCTCGTTCATACTACTGTAGAAATCAGATATCATTTATGTCCCGAAAATTGAGGGCAGTTATACATGCTGAAGGTTCATACACCCGATATTAATTTGTGTTTATTTCTATGTTTTCACTTTAGAAATAAATATTTCTGTTCATGTTTTATTTAGCTATTTGTAAAGAATGCGTTAGTTTGTGATTACGTTTTTGTGTACATAGGTATTGTCATAAAACATATGATATTGAGGCAGCAAGGTGTTCTGCTTACACACTTTATAAAACCAGCAGTGAAAAACAAAACAAATGTTGTACGGGATTTGGACCCAGGAGCTCATGGAGAAGAGCAATGCTTTCTAAACCGCTCAGTCACCACTGTACCGTAATGTTCTCTTTCCAGATGTTTATGATTGCGACCACTGCATTTACAGGCAAAGCGCTCACTGCAGTGTGCACTAGCTGCATGCGCTTTATGAATACAGCGTTTACGAGCGTCTCCGAAGATTTCCGATGAATACGTGGAATCTGGGGGTTTGTGTGTGTGTGTGTCAAAGGGTGTACACTTAAAAGTAAGGAGTTGTAAAGTACAAGAGTAGAGGAAAGCTTTCCGGAACACAATTGTACTAATAACTACATGTGATTATGTTACGCCCATAACGTTAACATGCGGCTTGCGTATTCCAGTCCGAATCAGGTCCTCCTCCTGGTGAAAACATAAGCGCCGTTACCACAGATTCAGAATACAGGTGAATTCTGTTGGCTAATTATTCATCTTATGTGATTTTATGCCATCAACCTAGGAATATAAAAGATGTGAATTATGAAAATTCACACTTTCACGTTTTTTTCTTTTCTTTTCTTTTTCTTTTTTCTTCCATTTTAGTCCTTAGTGGTATCTCCTCCCACACATATTATATTTTTATTCCGAATATCCTAAACTGAATATTGTCTCTCCAAATCAAATGTCTTCTCAACACATCTCCGCTACAATTCGGAATCTATATCTTCACACACGGACGCAAAACCTTGCACACCTGTCCCTCACAAAAGGAGTCTCATTTCTTATCCTTGCTGATTTTCTTGAGGCTGGCAAGAACCAGTTAATTAGGGTTTAAGTTATAATGATAGGGGGAAGCATGGGAACTTCATGACTACGAGATTTTGCAATTTCTTAAGTGACAAATTGTTTTTGTGGTCTTGCTGCCCTAATGCTTTCCAAAAGTAACGTCTTTAACTTGAAGTGGCTTAGGAATGTCCAAATTACAATAATATTCCATGAAATGTACTATGATGTCTTTTTTGGTAGACGTAATGGGTGTCCTAACCTTTAGTCGGGAGTGATAGCTTCCATTTTCTTGAACTATTCACATTCACCTGCAAAGAATTAAGAAGCCAGCATTTAAAGATATCTGTACTCATCTTGCGAGTCCGCCATTGAGTCGCCGATGTTCTTGGAGGGAAGATACTGATACTCAGAAACACAGCCCTCACTGCTTGCTCTGCGCTTCTCAATAGAAATTTGTGCAACGCTACTGTACGGTCCACGTGCAGTTGAAATATATGTGTCAGTATTTAATGTTTCTCATTGTCTGCGATACTCATGCTTGCTTATGTTAAATGTGCGATGTAATCGCACTCATGAAAATAATGCCGGTTGTTAACGTTAAGTGCGCAGCAGTAATACAAGTTCATATACTTGAAATATCAGACCATACTTTTGTAAAATAGAACGTAACCCAATCATAAATGCTTAAGGAAGTATGTAACGTAAAATTCAATTTTTTAAGAAATAAAAATTCTTCGACCGGGATTAAAGCTCCAAACCTAAGATAACAATGCCGTTCTCGCACCACGTCCTTGTACGAGCAATTTCTCTTGTTTTGTACTGATTTACTACAGATGACAGCAACTCGAGCATGATACGTGATTTTATTTGCGCCTGAAGAGTCTCGAGTCTATGGCTTGAGCACTACTTGTCTAAACGCAACAGCCAACGGCTACCTCTCTAAAATAATTGGTATAAATTTATGGCTTGCACAATTTTTTTGCTTCACTTAATCTCCAAGGTAATTTGTTTTATTAAAATATGTTGATGAGACCTTATCAAGTCACGTCACGTGGCCCACTATGCCTGTTGGAGGTCCGTAAGCTGGATAGTGTTAAAAGTCTTCGATCACTTCCTAAGTCGCATTTCCCTCTTTCCAGCATATCCAATCCTCCAACAATACAAAGCAATAAACACAGTAAATATATGCTAGCAAGGACGGTCAATTTTGTCCTCTTAGACCCTGGAGTTCCTTGACTTTTATTCCGAAGCAAAACCCCACCTACCTTCTACTTGAGACATTGCTAACAGTTATTTTAAAACGGTAGAAAAGAGTTCATATTTCAAGTAAAAACACCATTTATGGGAACATTTCACTAACTTTGCTGTCTACAAAGTCAATAGAGACATTAAATAATTTATTAGTATATTTTAGAAATAATGGAGCATTAGTGTTAATTATAATCAGAACTCGGATTCTTACGTAAATAAATATTTTATTTGCACCGCAAAAGGAACTAGCAAGAAGGTTTAAAATTTTGCATCTCGTAAATTGAGTTTATATTTTAAATTCTATACCATCTTCTATTACACATTTTTAAGAAATATATGTAAATAAATATTTTCAAATATTTATATTAAAACGCAAAAAAAATCATTTTAATTATATAGCTTTTTAACCAAAATACAATTTCAGACTTATTATTGCAAAAATTGCAATACCATTTACTTTTTTTTTGTATACATTATTCTTCACCCTGCTTCTTTCTCTCCTTGCTAGGTCGCGGGTTCAATCCCCGGCCAGGATCTGTTTATTCTGACCTTTGCTTAATACATGTGCTCGGACTCTCCTTGTTCCTCTATGTCTCCATTAATAGAAAAGTCTATGAACCCGGTACTAGTCCTGCGTTAAAGAGAGAACCGTTTTTACTTAGGTATCAGATTATTGCAGCTTGGCATCGTCGACGAGAGACTGTTATATGAGAGAGAGCCATTGTACTCTTATCATCAACAGTGTTTCAGCTCTGAGCTGAGATTATTAAGTTGTAGTTAATTGTAGTTAATAATTACTTTTAGATTAGTTAATTTTTATGTTGTGAGATGGTAGTTTTCACAGTTATATTACTTCAGTGTGTTTAACGGCACCTAAAGCAAAAACAAGTGATCGTTTGCTGCAATTGGTTGCAAAATTTGAGGATACAATCTACGACACAAGTGTTTCAAAAATATGCAACGAGGTGTTTGAAAAAAACTTGTTGATTTCGCAGTAGGGCAGCCAGCAAGAAAATGCTATTATTGCTATAATCGTGAGTGACCTGCCCAGGTGTAAATTTGTCAGACTGACTTCTTGTGATTTGGATCGTTCTTACTTCCAGTATAAGTCAATGTTGCGCAGTAATTGTCAGTTATTTCAGTTGAATAACTTGAAGATGAGTCTCATTGTGTACTTCAATTCTTCAGCAATTGATTTTTTTTATTCGGTTTATTTACTGACGCTCTTTAACATCTTAGGTCATCAGCGTCTCATTCAATTCAGGGAGTGACACAACCGATAATTTTGCATAGAGGCCTCTTCTTTCAGGCTTGAAGTTCTTTCACTTGCCTTAAATTTACGACACGGGACCAAAGGCTTTACTTCTCTTCAGAAGGAAGTCACACTTAGGGGTTTTATGCCCGAAAAAATCCATTAACCCTGGCCATGATTGAACCCGCGATCTGGAGTTTACGAGGCAGATATGGTTATCACTAGCAATTGGAGAGGCATTGCATAAATTATATTGGTGAGTAATGCATACTCTTTTTATTGACACAAAATACTTCAAACTTAATTATATTTCCCTTTTTTGTTACAACTTCAAGTACACTAAGCACGTAAAAATCCGAGCCCTAATCATAATGGAGAGCACAAGAACAAAATGGCTGAAGTTTCCCAACATTAGGGTAGTCATATGTCCCGTAAAATATCTCGTTGAATGTGCTTTATTTGCATCTATAGCCCTTGAGACCTCAAAATTTAGTTTGGAAGAATCTTTTCCCTCAGTTTGTTTCTCTAAGGTGTGAATTATCAGGCATATATATGCGGAATAAATCTGAATAACCTGCCCCATACTTTCGTCTAATCAGCAACACACTGCCGCGAGATACCTGGAAATTCACCTGATTTGTCACCATAACTTTTGTAAATGAAACATTGAGCAGAAACAATGAATATTTCCCAATTCTTGTGCTATAAAGAATATTTGTTGGTGGCTTAATTTATAAATAAATAAATTAAATAATCATTTACTCTCAATTTCGCAGCCTATATCTGTGAGGACTAAATAATAAGATACTAAAAGAAGTTGCATAAAGTGACAACGTTGTTTTCCTGAGCGAAATCTGATTCAACTTATTCCTCATACATATGGAGCCATAACATAAATAAACAGCAGATGACTGTAATCTCAGTTTCAAGCTAAAAGTTCACCAATGTTTATCTACTTCTTTATTCATTGGGCTGTGTGCCGTCCTTTTTATCCAAATAATTCTTTACTCCGTTATTTCTTTTATTTTATAACAACTTTGTTTATTTGCATAGAACAATTATTACTGAAGTATTTACATATATAGAATGCGAAATAATTAAATGAAAGTTTCTGTGAAATCTGGGAAATATTTTATGCAGGGTAGAACAAAATGGAACTATCTTTGCTTCCAGCTGTGAATATTGTTATTGATCTGTGCAATGAGTTGAAATCACATTTTCTGTCACAAGAAAAATTAAATATCCAATACACTTAAAGCAATTTTTCATCAAATAATACTCGTTACTTCGACACATTTCACCTACAGCCAACTGAAAATATTCTTTGGAGTAAAAATGAAAATATTTTGGCATCCAAATTGGCAGAAGAGCTGGAATTCTTCAGGGAGAAATACATGGGCAGGAAAGCTGAATTTATCCATTTATTAAAAATGAGCTAATTATTTGAGATCTGGAAGATGAGGATATCTTTAATGAAACAGAAGTTTTAGGCATGACAATTTTATTCTCTGATACAATTATAGAATATCTGAATACATGGCCATCCACTTAAAGCACTAAAGTCGACTAACTTACAGTCAGTACAATATTTAACCATGTTGATCAAGATGAACTCTTTGCCGAAAGTGTTGTGAACACTGCTAAGACTAAAGAATGAACGAAATGAATTCCTGGAAGTGGTGTAAAGTTTTTAAGTGCTCCAGGAAAGATATATTCCTACAAAATATACTGATAGTTTTAAAATTTGTTATGGCAAATTTAGGAACATATGGAATAGGGAAAAATTATGTTTCAGTTATGAGTTCTATCTATACGAATAAAAAGAACGATTTTACTGTCGATATTCTGAAGATAGCCATTGTGATAAATGCACACTTTAAGAATGCTTATTGTGTAAAAGTTCATGGATACGTACTTTTCTAAAGAACAAATATTTTTGGAAGAAAATTTTTTCATATGAAAACGATGATGACACTGTGTAAATAATTTCAGTTCTAAAATTAAGAATATTTTTTTTCTGTACAATTTAATTGTGTTCTCTTTATCTTCATCAGTAGACACAGCACCTTCACTGACTGAAGTTTTGTCCTTCTCTGCAGTTTTCTTCCATTCTAACTAATCCCCTCTGCAGCTTCTTATTTGTATTTTATAAATACTTTTCTTATGTGATCATCACATCTGTTTTTAGATCTTCCTAAGCATTTTGTCTCAAAAGGTTTCCACTCGTATATTTTTTAACTATTCATTCATTTAATATTCTACAAACATCTTCGTCCCTGTTACATAACGTGCTTTATGGCAGATCTGTTTTTTATTTTATTATAAAATTCTTCATTCCTTTGAATCCTTCATAGCCGTTCTTTTCTTTAAGTGGTTCAAAGATTCGTCTTAAATCTTTTTCTCGAACACTAGAAGTTTTTTCATTTGTGAGTCTTTAAGTACCCAGATCTGATAACCGTGTTACTTTTGATGCTGTAAAATCTTTATTTCGCACCCAATGAAATTAGGTAACACATTGGATGTTGTTTGCATAATATTTTCACGAGCCTGCTTCCTTTGCCAACAGATATCACGATCTATGACATTCAAGTATGGGAAAGTAAAAAAACTTGCTATCCACTAAATCACAATATAAAGTTTATTACAATGTTTCTAATTACAGCGAGATACAATTAGTGCATACCTCAAGTGCAAATACTACATTATTTCGAGCTGGATTCGCCGAACTAGAGGCGACTTTTTAATAGTGTTTAAATACTCTTTCAACTGCTAATGATTATTGATGATAAATTGGGAAAGGATTTTTAAGGTAGGAAGCGTTCAAAGCCTAAGTTGAAGGATTTTCCACTTATGAGGACTTAGAGGAACACCTGGAAAAACCTCAGTCAAGAAGAACGGTCCTGGCGGGAATCGAACACCAAATATCTCGCTCACGTGTCAGTGCCTGGACGACCTCTGCCAGCCGTGGCGGTCCTACAGGTGGTGTGACACACATCTGTCCTCTTTGGTGGTTGCTGTCAAACTCACGCTTTCCTCTTTCTCAGGCTACACCAAGGCGGAAGAATTCGAACAACTAATCGTATTAAAGGTTCCCAGCCATGGACATGCAACCGCCACTTTCAGTCAACGAACGTTTCTCATAACGGATGTTTAACCCCACCCAACAATTACAAATCAACAGACTCTACAACAATATGTAATCCAAAATATATAGATAGCTTCTCTGTATTATTCTGGCTATTATTTCCTCTTCAATGAACTATCTTTACAATATACCGAAGGTGTTTAAATTCTTTTACAACTTTCATGTTGATATTATTTATAATTATATCTTACAGTTTATTTTATCCTTTACTACATTTCATATGTTTATTAATAGCCCAAGTTGTGAGGATTCATCCTGTAACTACTGGAATGTTTCTATAATGAAATTTTTTGTCCTCGCCGTTAAAAAGATGTCATCTGCATATGCTACGCACTGTTCTATCCATGCCGAGATATTACCTCTCAAATTTAATTTACTCAATATTGAGTTCATTTATACTGAACGATTGTAGGCAGGGAACCAACTTGTTTCACTGCAGATTCAATTTTGAAAATTTCACTCGTCATTATTTATTTTAACTCTAGCTGCATCATTATCTAAATCAAATTGAATAAGAGCAAGTTAAAATGAAGGAAAGATGTCAATAAAAATGATGAAAAATTCAATTTTTCAAAATTGCAGTAATCATTAATTGTTTTAGTATGTGGTGTGCTCCTTTTTTCCCGTAGTTGAAGTCCAGGAAAACTGAAAATGTCATTTGGTTTCCAAAATATCATTTTACCCAACATTCGTGCTTTGGGATGAGAAAACGCCACGGAACGAAAGGTACGATACCAACCTGCGATTTCTTGGCCTTGGGCCTTGCCTTGACCTTGACTTCCCGGTTATTTATATCGGCCAAACAGCAGAGTCTGATTACCACCGTGCATATCAGCTGTTTTACGCGTTCATCTGTCTATATCTGAGTCATTATACGGATAAACTAAATTCCTTTGTGATTCCTAGCTTTGTATCCTAGTTACTATGATTATACTCATCTACGTTGTGGTCTGAGCAATTTTCCTGGACCTTCTCATCAAGGAGTTGACCACCTACTTGAAAATACCAGCGTGTCCAAAAAAAGAAAGTATGCGGTAGCGGAGAGCCCACGCTGTGGAAGTCGAATGTTTGTGCGAAATGGAGATACATGAAAACCTCCACAGGCCTCGCTCGCATAATGGTAGCCTGATCAACATCGGCGTGTCGTAGCAGCTATGCAAAACAGGGTGGCTTGGCGATGTTGAGAGCGTTTTATCAATTAAGATAGAAAACTTTTAAGGGAAAAGTTGATCGTAAGCATAATAATATACTAATTCGCAAAATTGCACATCATTCACTTTATAACTTATTCATTTTGTGCGTTTACTCATTTAAAATGTAAAATAACAGGTTTTCTATATTTAGCTGGAATTTCTATCATCACAATTCAGTGCCTTACTTCGAAACTATTCTGATATAATTTGTTAATGCCTGTGAACTTCAAATATTCAAAAGCACGTTTTTTATTATAAGTAGAGAGCCAATTTATACGAACTAAAAATCTAAAATATATAAATATACTTATAACCTTAAACATAAAACCATTACAAATAAAATAAAAAATATGACTGTTAAAACACACTTAAGTTTCTCGTTTCTCGTTTATAGATATTAATTATTTCAAACGCCTGTTCTAAAACTACATGTGACAAAAAAGTAATTCATTAACTTCATTTTTTCTAAATAGAAACTGTATTTGTGTAAGAAAAAATTTTAAAAGTATTAAATCACTCAATAAAACAATATAGGTGTTGTTTCAGTAAAAAATATTCCTATCTGTCGTTAGTTTTTAACTCTGCACAATTTACAGAATAAGATAGCTCCGTCTGCACTAAATGTTCATTCATTGATTTTTCATGCTAAATGAGAATTTAGAATTAGGGCACAATAAATAGTTAACCACCTGCATGGTTAAAGGGAAAGCAGATTAAAATAGCAGACGTTTTACAGTTAGTAGAAAAACTTTCTCCTGGCTTGCTTTTCTATCGTATGGTCAATAATGTTTTCTTGCACACAGCCAAACGATAACTTTTACCTGCTGTATGAAAATCCCCACTCCAGAGAAAAAAAAATATAAAGTTATTCCCCAAAATATAAACGTTTACCGATAACCTGAAAAACTAAACACTAAATTTCAACAACGCTCATTTTGGTTTTTATAAAATGTACGGCAAAAATGTCCAAAATACGACGTTAAAATGTGTTTTTATTCAAAATATAATCCATATTTTTAAAACGGTTAAACGTGTATTTATATGAGCAATAAAACAGTTTAATTTTTATAATACTTAAAAATATATTTTAATTTATTTTGAACATAAAATAACCGAACGGCAAAAATATGACTCAGATTGCGGTATACTGGCTGGCATTTTTTGATAAATATATATTTTATTTGCACTGCAAAAGGAACTCGCAAGCACGTTTAAAACGTTGCATGAGGTAAACTAGCATTATATTTTATACTACATAAAATGCACATTTCTTTGAATACACATATAAATTAATATTTCCATAAAACGCATAACATCAGTTTTATTTAAATAATTTTAACAAAAATGTATTATTGCACTATATGCAATATGTAACTGGCTCAGCAGTATTGTCCACATACACACTAGAGCGCATGGTATTTTGATTATTAGAATGTGCTATACCTGTCATGAATTGCTTTGTTTAGCCGTATTTGATGGAAGGAACTTTTATACATTATCTCTTCACCTACTTCCTTTTCTGCTTGCCAGGTGCGAAAACTCCAAATTTTGATGGTGGGAACGTATCGTGTAGTTTGAAATGTGGGTATTTTCAGACCTTGGCTTAGTGCGAATCCACAACTGATGCTCCTTTCCTTTCTCTCCACTAATAAATGAATGATGCTAGTCCTTTATTAAAGAGAACACCGAAGGTACTTACGTATAGACCCCAGTAGTACCTGCAGCTTGATACCGTCGACGCATATCGCAATAGAGTGTAGTGTTAGCCGTTGTGTTCTGCCACAGTAGTTGATCATTCAGTTGCAGTTCATTTTTGTGCTGTAAGGTGCAACTTTTCAATTATTTTTCTTTAGTGTGTTTAACGACGCCGAAAGCAAAACTTACCATTAGTTATCGTAGTATGTTACAGAATTTAAAGATATTTTTAGTTCTTCGGGAATATTAAGCGGCATAGTGTTAAAACACTAATTGGCGTCAATATTTACTAATTTGGTTTCCTCTGCGGTACAATGGAAAAACTTGAAACGGAGAAATCCTTCTGTATGACGTGGAAAAAAAATATTTATATTCTTAGTGGATCTATAGCAAAAGTGTTACGAAAAATACAGAGGAATGTTTGAAAAACCAGCGGATTTCATGCTATGTATAAAATAGAAATATGTTGGGCGCCAGCAAGAAAAGGATATTGCTGCACGAGTGACATGTTAAGGTATAAATTTGCCAGACTGACTTCTTGTGACATGGAGCGTGTTTTTCCCCAGTATAAGTCAATGTTCTACGTTAATCATCAGTGTACTATTTTTCTTCAACAGTTGAGAACTAAATTATAATATAATTATAATAGTGGGTGGTTTATAAAATCATTACATCTTATTATTGTGCGTTATTGTTACTTATTTCAAGTATTTAGCACATAAAATACAGATTTTCCAGATCTTTAGCACCTAAAAATCCCAGAAAAACAAAAATTGCATGCACTGAAATTCCCCTAGTAATAATTGTAATATTAATAAAGTATTTTATTAGATTTTTAGGAAAAATCCCTGATAAACATAGGAATAGCCTAGCTTTTGTTGTATTTTTAGATAAATTGCGGGTTTTTTCCCCCCGTATTTCTGAAAAATGCTCATGACCTTCTCGTTTTGGAAAAATTAACTACTACAAAAGTAGCTGTTACTTATTCATCGACTATGCTACAGAAAATGGGACGAGTTTTATGCAGTTTTAGGACGATCCGTTTTGTCCATACTTCCCTCAACTTTCGACGTCATGTCTTCGAAAGGAGGAACAAAACAAATTACCAAGTCCGAAAGCGCCTTGGCATTCGCATTTTTAGGATGAGAGAAAAGCTGGAAATGTAAGCTCACGTAGGGAAATGTATCGAGTCCGGACATTTGGCAAAATTTGTCCTAAGGTGATGGAATACAACTCCCTAACAGTCAAGTGGTGTACTTTTTCCAATTGGATGTAAAATCAGAGCATGAATGCTACAGTTTGGAGGTTATGAATAAATGTCAAAGTTTTGAAAATTGCATGCTCTCACGTAGATTATCTGAATCTTTCGAGTTTAAAATCCCTTTCATATTATGCGTTTAAATAATTCGAAAAGGACCAAGGTTTTCGTGTATCATCCACTAAAGTTCCTTTTAGCATTTCTTACGATCTACCTGTACAGTTAATGCATATATCGGTTATGACAGAATCAAACGCTACAACTTATTTACTCTTTTTATATAAAAATGTTCTAGCTCTCGAACCAAAAGCAGCATCACTCCTTATTCCTGAGTTCATATAATACATCGTACATAATTATAAAATAGTGGCAGAGAAAATAATTTGGGAAAAATGCGTAACGGAGGAAGGATGCTCAAATTTTTAAATGCTCCACGCGGCGCGCCTCATTCTCTTCTGAAGGATTCTTGCAGGATCGACACTTCACTGGCCTCTTACGCACAAGTGTATTCTTCAATTTGGGCGTTCTGTTTCAGCATTAAACCACAAAGGTTCTGTCTAGGGCCTGCAGGTGGCTCAACATTACGTTTCAATGTTATAGAGCTTCCTTACATAATCAAAGTAAGTTCTTTGAAAATGAGTGAACATGGGTGTTCGCATTTGTGTGTATTTGAAATCTTGCCTTTTCTCTTACTCTCTGTTTCCACTTCGGTGGAGGAAACAGCTTCCTGCTTCCGACAAACGAAATGTATTAAATTATGTTTATTCAATCTGCAATTCGGCAGTGGCAGTGGGGAAATAATGAAATCACAGTTTTTACAGTTTGTACTTACTATTATGCATGTACACCTAATGAAATACATTTCAACCTAATTTAATATATGTCAGCATTATTATATACATGTCCATCTAATTAAATACATGTCAGATAAATTAAAAACATTTCAGCTTTATAAAATACATGCCAAAGTAATTTAATATAGGTCATTTTAATTTGATACAGTCCAACTTACATACATACATAACCTAATTAAATGCATGCCATCGTAATTAAATATAATGCTAACCTAACTGAATGCGTGTCAACGAAATTAAATACACACATGTTAATATAATTATATATATAAACTATGTTCAATACATGTCAATCTAATTATGTATATATTAACATAATTAAAAACATTTCATGCTAGTTAACTGCATTTCAACGTGATTAACTCTATGTGAACCTGATTATATTTCAGTATAATTAAATACATTCAACCTAATTAAATAATTACTGTCAACTACAAAAGCTAATCTATATACTGTAATACTTAACTAAGTTTCTTTTCAAGTTTTGTACTGTTAGAGGACAACCCTCAAAGACTGCTGCAGATAAGTTATTCCAAACATAAGAACAAAAATATCTTAAGTTTGCATTCCTTATGATCTTCCTTTCAGTAATATGAGGCTATGTTAAGTTTAAGTCTAAGAGTATTACACGCTTTATAAAGTGCACAGGTTTCGCTTTTTTGCCTCTACCTTGCAATGATTTTCACCCTCAGATCCTGCAATTTGTATGCAGCAAAGTATTGAAAATCACAATAGTAACATAAGGGATTTGACAAATGCAGGTAATGAACACCGCAAAAGATGGAGTAAACCATATTCTTTACCTTTCAAGTCATTCAACAGAATAGTTACAAATTTCCCAAATTAAGCACAACGAAAACGACAATATTTTGATTCCGTGTGTTTAGTTTTTTTTTGTTTGTTTGTTTATTTACGGACGCTGTTTAACATTTCAAGTCATCAGCGACCCATTCAATTCAGGGCGTGAAACGGTCGATAAATTTTGCTCAAAGGCCTCTTTTTTCAGGCTTGAAGGACCCACGGCTTTACTTCCCTTCCGAAGGAAGCCATACTTAGGATTTTTACTCCCGAAAAAATCCATCGGTCTTAACTGGGATTGAACCCGCGATCTTGGGTTTAGGAGGCAAGCATGGTTGCCACTACACCACCAGGACCGACCCACGTGCTTAGAAATACAACTTATTCAATATGTCCATGTGATGAGGAACAGCAACTGCCAGTACTTTAAGCAAGGGGCTGACAAGTCAAGCAATATTAGAAAGTTAAATGTTTATGTGGAGTATAAATAAATTGATGTTAAAATTATTAGGACATGTTTCTATTAAGAAAATATTTTTAAAATACCCATATTATATTATTCGGTTGAATAAATAATTCAAAACATATATTTGCTCAATTAGTCCCCCAAAATACTCCTGACATTCTCATTCCTTTTATAGTATGCATTGAAACAATTAGGAACATTATTCGACCAGGAACCTTATTGTACGTCCAGCAGCTAATATAATTGCAGGGCACCTTTTTTTATGAACCTGAAAAGATTCCCTTCGTTTCATAATTATTAAAGAATTTTCTATGTATTTACCATGAAGAATGGCCAACTCAAAACAAAACTGCTTTCAATCTGTAATCACTTTCTTCTTTAAAGTAGGCCATAACATTTGTTTTTCCTTCTTTGATTAACTTTAGTTATTTGTTGTGTGAAGAAACCAAAAGAAAATATATTCCTTTGAGTGAATTAGCAGATATTCACCATAGTGAATGCCTTAAAAGCTCGTGAACTTTAATCAGAAAGGAGCCCCACAGAATCCTTGCGCAAGAACATTCTCACAAATCACCAAGAGACAGGCTTATTTTAGAGGAGCGTTTCTGATGCTAGACCAAGAAACAATTATTCTTAATGTGGGCGAAAACCAATCAGATAGTACAGGAAAATTGTATTATGGGAAGGGTTAGTCACATGACTATTTGGGATATTCTGCAAAAAAAAACTTCAATGCATACAAAGACTTAAAGCTATGCACTTTCGCCCACGTAGAAAATTCTACCAAGCATTCTATAGCAAGGTACAGCGTTCATGAACTTCTTAGTATTTTCCTTGTTCTCTGATAAGGCTGTCAGTCAATCACATTTGGATTCATGAAAATCCTGATGAAACACAGGAGGACAGAACACAGAAACCAACAGAAATTCAGTAAAGTTTGGGCGAGATTGTTCATAATCACCTTCTAGGTCCTTATCCTTTCCTCTTCAGCTAACATGAGGCGTTTTGCTGCAGCTATGCGTCGCACCATTTAATTGCCTGTGTACTTCTGGACATCATCCCACGAATGTGGTATATTCACGATGACGCTTCAGCTCTTTTTGGCCCATTCTGTTCTCACTGTTTGAATGATCATTTTCCGCAATGAACTCATCGAGGCGTGTTCAATGATTGACTGGATCGATCGACAGATTTGGATCTAATGGATTTTGTCTGTAGGATATTTTATATTTGGTTTATATGACTCCAGTGGCTCTGAGTTGACGTTCTCAGAGAGCGTATTAAAAATGAATTTGAACAAATACGAAACACCCCGGGAGTTTTCAACAGAATATGTGGATGTATGGAAAGTCAAGGGCATCGAAGTGGGGGACACTTTGAGTAACATGATTAACCTATGTTGTTTAATTGATCACTTGTACTATTAGCTTGTCCGTTGGCAACTAAACGACATAAATTTAAAACAAGGATTTTGGGTCTATGTTTATATTGACTTATATTTTGCTCTTTGATACATGTCCGTAAAATATTTGGCACTAATTTATGTACATCTTGTCCAGTGTCATGACTGGTTATTTATTTATAGTAACCAAATCGTGCAGCTGTAATTTGTGCAACCATCACATAACAATCAACCTGGGAATAGCGGAATAAAGCCTATGGGCAGCTTCACCTTGGAAACTGATTCCTTCTTATCGGGGAGGCGGGTAGCAGCCAAGGCTGGATGCGTTAATGTTATATAAATATTCATTAAAATTCGCCATCTTTGGTCCTATGCAATCTTCACTTAGTTCTATGACCACCTTCATTAGCATTCAATTCGTTTATTTCACTGTCGTGATAGTATTCGGCAGAAACTATATAGTCTCTTTATTAAACCGAAAAAGTAAAATAAGCAGAGCAATGAATATAATAACTCTTAAAATCTGAACAGCCACCACCGTGGCTCAATTAGTCACGGCATCGATTTAAAGCAAATGCAAAGGAGAAAAAGCAAACTCAAATTTTGCTTGGTCAGGTTGGATTTTTTTTTCTTTCCCAGATTTTCCCTCGCTCTAAGTAAGAGGGTGTTAGGTAATCTTAGATATCGAGGTCTCTGGGCACATTTGCTTCATCATTAATTAATTCCATTGACTGTCTCAAAGACTTGAGGCAGTCTGCATAGGATGTTAAAAACTTTTTCTACCCAGAAAAATATAATAAGAAATTCAATGAAAAGTTGAACAATTTTATTTGACATAGAAGCACAGGTGAAGAATAATTATGGTGTGCAAATTTCGTTCTTTAAACTACAAACAGCAACTTTTGCTCGTGGGACACTGCGGGCCCTTGATTATTTAAATGTAGTGGCTGGCTACTTGCAAACCTGCTCTTCACTAAAACGAGAAGATAACGCAAAATAAAAAAGCCACATTCGCCAGGTTTCCCCGGAAATGACTGCGATGAGCAGTCTGCCCAAGTATCTCTTTACGACTTGAAATCTTGTTTTTGCACCATCACCGTTCTCAAACACTTTCATTGCACAGCCACTGAACTTCTACTACGTTATACAAACAGGTAACAAACTGCCCACAAAAACCACCACCATCAGTTGGTAAGGAATTCTTCTGAGGAAAAGACTGCAATAATGAGCTGCTTTCAAATTCAAAACTGTTTTCTACCCTAAGAGATTACCAAGTAGATATAGGCATCGACGCGGGTGGCCGTGGTCGTTAAGGCACGAACTCGTGTGCGGGAGGTCTGGGGTTCGATTGCCGCCAGGACCGTCTTCCCTAACTGAGATTTCTTCCAGGTTTTTTCATTCCTCGTGAATGGCAAATAGCGGGGAGGAACTCTAAATTTAGGCCTGGAATGCTTCCTTCCTTTGTTAACCGCACCATTTTAGGGCTGATGCATACCGTAAAAGGTACTAAAAAGTATGCTTGTTTTTGTTTATGTCACATAAAGAAAATATTAATAATTTTCAAGTGACACAGTGATAATTTAACAGCAGAACAGCTAGGAGGATTAGATCCAGTTACTTCACATATCCCAAGTATACCTGCCATAGTTGCGTATTACTTCTTGAGCTTTCAAATCCATTTCCTTATTTGATTTTTTATCACAACGCTTCATTAGCTTAACACTTCTAAGTTATCGTCCGCGCATACTGTTCCCATTCGCTGCGAGTCACATAAATATTTTCTTATACATTTTATACTCCAAAGTGCTGAAGGATATGCTCGTTTCCAGTGAAGCTAACTAATAAATGTGAGATACCTTCAGCATTGTCCAACACTCAAATATCATTACTACATAATATTGACTCACTAATTACATTGTTGGTCCTGGTGGTGTAGTGGTAACCATACTTGCCATCTAAACCCAAGAACAGGGTTTGAAACCCGGCCAGGACCGATGGATTTTTTCGGGTGTAAAAATCCTAAGTATGGCTTCCTTCGGAAGGGAAGTAAAGCCGTGGGTCCCGTCTGCTACATTTACGGTACGATAAAGAACCTCAAGCCTGAAAGAAGAGGCCTCTGAGCAAAATTTATCGGCTGTTTCACGCCCTGAATTGAATAGGACGCTGATGGCCTGAGATGTTAAAGAGCGTCCGTAAATAAATCAAATCAAAAATCACTAACTACAGTAATTATGCTATTTTCTTTCAACTATTCCAAATAAATAGACATTAGTCTTGCATTTTTACTAACAATTTCCAGTCTTTCCTTCCCTAAGCTTGATATTAATTTTTGAAAAACGTGCATTCATTTAATTCAATTGAATTTTTAAATATTTATGTTTTAATTTAATAATGTAATTTTATTTTTTATCATTGCTATGCACAACGTGGCTGTACTTTATCCAAATAAATCTCATTGTAGTATGGATAACACTTATCCATACTTGCAAATTTTAGTATGTGAGTACTAAAAAATCAAATTTCTACACAATTTTTTTAAGCTTGTTAATCTGCTTCATTAACTTTCAAAGGTCCAGTAATAACTGAATCTGTGTTTATTGCTAAATGTATATAGATTATTAAATGATAATTCGATATGAATTATTTTTTATGTATTACCTTTAATCTCATTATAGATTAATAATGGTTTTTTGCCACTTAAAAAAAGGTGGAAATGAATTGTGGTAATCCTATCGTTCATGGTGTTTTCTCCATTATTTTCACATTTTCACATCGATAACCAAAAACTTCTAATCAGCAAAATTTAACAGAAAGCGCAGTGAGCTAACAATGTGATTTATATGTTCTTGAAAACTATGACTGGTTATTGAAAGGCACGTTTGCTAGTTCCCTTTTGTTCGATAAAATAGTTATTTCAAAAGTTTTTCCATTTTATTTTAATTATATCTTTTTACTGGTTTTAACGGATATATTCAAATAAAAGAATGTTTTTTATTTTTGTTTCTTGCCTTGAAAACAGATTTGTTGAATTAATTAAATATTGCATAAAATACTCTGTTTTACAATATTTTACCTCAATCTAAAATTCGTCAAGAGTTTTAAAACACAAAAGACATTGAGCAATGATGTGAGATTTGTATTATTAAACGTTTTTATAAATTCTGTAACAAATTTAGATGGCGATTCCGAAGCGAGCAGATTAACATCATCTACAAAATGATCCTTGTAAATATAAACAATTGCTCTCTACTTTTAAGTTTCTCAGAAGTATACTATAGAACATTACTTAACCCTTGCATCTAACCTGTTTAATGCTTAGTTTAACACGGCTAAGGCTACTATACGAAAGAAATCGTATATGCCTTGTTCACCACTTCCTTTTTGTTGTTGATTTGGTTTATTTACGGACGCTCTTTAACATCTCAGGACATCAGCGTCCCATTCAGTTCAGGGCGTAAAACGGCCGATAAATTTTGCTCAGAAACCTCCTCTTTCAGGCTTGAGGTTCTTTTACATGCCGTAAATCTGCGACATGGGACCCACGGCTTTACTTCCTTTTCGAAGGAAGACATACTTGGGTTTTTACGCTCGAAAAAATTCATCGATCCTGACCGGGATTGAACCCGCGATCTTGAGTTTACGAGACAAACATAGTTACCACTAGACCACCAGGACCGACACCGCTTGTTTAGCGGAGTGATACATTGTCATTGAAGACAGTGTTCTGTAGTTTACATCACATTAACCTTTCACTGTATTTGTAGAGATAGTTCACACTCGGACTGTTAAAAATTAGGAGTATCGTTAACCCAGAGTTACAGGAAGTGATACTTTTCCAAACTAGTGAAAATTCACATCCGCGCTAATAAAGATTAAGACCAATGCAAATGCGTAAACAAAAATGAATGATTATAAACAATACACCAATATGCCTAAAAAACACAGAAAAAGAAAAAAAAAGTATATATGAGTATAGTACTTAGTCTTATAAATATTTAGAATGTTTTTCTTTATTGTTTTGATTAAAATATCTACTGTTTTGCATATTTAATGTATTGTTTCTCTTTTAGTTTGTAAATGTAAAATAACACAGTGATGACGAGCTTAGCACATTTATATGCAAAAGATATCTGTTGCATATTTTCATAATTTCCAATCACTTTCACTTAGTAACATGCGCAGAAAAGATTTTGCTCGATGATTTTGTGTGTTTACTAAAAATGCACAATACTTATGTTCTATCTACTGAAATGGAGCAATGTATCAATAAAGGGAAGAAATGAAAGCGGACTTCAAAATCAAGCGCTCTAATAAAACAAAGAAACGATGGTTGATGTGATCCTTGCATATATGTGGGTAGTTAGAAAGTTACAGCAATGAAAAAAGAATACTTAAACAAAAGGACTGCGGGATTGTTGACTTAAAAATAAGCAGACCGAAAGTAATTGGTGGCTTTAGCGTAGCACGGCTGCATTTTAATGTGCCTGTCCGTTTTGTCTTCTATATGGAGGGCATGCATAATGCTGGCGCCATTGCCATGGAAGCCCACCTTATTTATAGTGCGGCCAAACAAGCAAACTAAAAGTTACAACTCAACAGTCCAGAGACTCCCTTGATGATTCCTCAGCGTTGCAGCAGAATGCTTTCGAGTATGAAAGCTGAAGTGATGAGGGACCAGAAGACAGTTTGCAAAATACTACGACAATTCTTCAGATATTAGAGCTAACTCATAGATTTCACATTAAACAGGCTACAACTGCACTAAATTAATTAGGCTTAAGCAACAATATATTTACGGCATTCATAGACACTAAACAATACAGGACAAAGTTAAGCCACGGACCTTTTTATAAAATGGTTTGGTAGGGACCAGGAGAAAACCCGAAAAAACCGATGGTCAGTATACGATCCCGAATGCGAAACCCAAGCACTACCGCCTGAGCCATACTGAAACTTACTTCTACGCATGCGTACACTCGAAGATGTTCTTATTTTGTTTTGATTACAAACATAGAAGCATATTAAAAGAAACAGACTGAGAGGAAGAGAAGAATAAATTAATTTCTGTGATACAAAATAGGATGGTAGTAACTGATATTAAAAATGTATCTACGAACCCAAATACAGTAGTGCAGCGAAGACATGTGGAAGTAAATAGAAATGTTCTCCTCTAAGACTTGATACAGACAGGGATGTGCTCGTCATCTATGTCACTAATATATAATAATTCTGTTTACTTTTTGTAGCAGGCAAAAACAGGTAACACTAGCGGAAAATCTCGTTGTAATTGAGTGTGTTGTTGCATTTAAGCTCATTGCTATTTGTTTTCATGTGCACTTTCCAAACAAGAATATGAAAACTTTGGACCATTTCATGCATTTTGAAAGTCCTTGCCTGATTCGCAACATTGTTGCGGTACACTTGTTAAGTCAATCCACACTGAACATTGTTGTGATTAAATAATTATTATTGCTATCAAATATAGTAAATGTTCATTCAACATTTCCCAGAGTGTCGAGTTTTTAGGCGCTCTGAAAGATGGCTTTGAGTACTGTTGACTACGCAAAAGTTATTGCGTTAGTTGATGATGGGCGCGGCTTTCACTATGTAGCGAGAGTTTCAGGATCAACTCCCACAAGTTATTTTGCGAACTGTAAGATGATTTCGAGAACACATCACTCACGACAGGCTTCCTGGAGCAGGTCGTTGGAGATGTACATTGCAAAGAGCCGATCTTTTTTAACTGTCACATAACAGCAGACGAGGCGAGAAATCGTCTGGAGGTGGTTCGAAATGTTAACATAAGCGAATGGACGTACAAAAGAACACTCAAAGAAGCAAATCTGAACTCAAGGAAACCTGCCACAGGAGCACTATTAACTCGACAACACCCAAGAAATCGTCTTCAATTTGCCCGAGAGCACGTGGACTGAACAATTGAGCTATGGAGCAAAGTCCTCTGTTCACAGGAGTCCAAATACAACCTTAGGGATCCAAGTGGAAGATAGACGATATGCAGAAGGCCTGGAGAACGCTGTTGCCGAAAAAGATGCAGTTTCCACATGTCGTTCCCTATGCTCTACACATCGGTGAGAACTTAATTCTAATGCACGAATTGTTCGACTCTATAGCGCTCAGTGTGCAGGAAGCGGAGATCGGCACTTTAGAGCGGCCTGCTCGAAGTCCGCACCTCAATTCCGTGAGATATGCTCGGATGCCTATTCGTTGACAAGTTTTCCACTCACTGGACGATCTTCTGGTAGCTGTTATTCAGGAATAGGTTGCAGTCAGCAAATTGACAATTACACCAAGATTTTAAGTAAGCCGGCCAGGATGCGAGCTGTTATTCAAGCCAGGGGTGGTAACACAACTTACTGAGCACGTATATTGTGTTGTTCTAATTAAAGTTTATTCCACTTGAAAAGCAAAGATTAAAGAATAAATCAGAGATGCTTGGACATTAAAATGTACCCTAAAAGTGAATGAAAGAAGTAGTGTTAATACAGATTTAAAATATATGTGAAATTTGTGTACTAATTGTTCATTTGCTCTAATGAATGTTGAAACTTTAGGCGTTACAATTTTTACCTGGCTGTGTATATGATATTTCTAGGACATCTTGAGATGCAATAGTCTAATTTCTTCATAATACTTTCATAGCTTTTTTCACATTAAACACACAACTTCAATAAAAAGGGTAGTTCTTATTACGTCATTTCTTTTAGCACCTCTCTTTATGCGCCATAATGTGCTAATTGTCTGAAATTACAGCACTAGGTAATACAATGACACGAATATAATATAACAAAAGTACAGATTTAAGGTAAATCGTTCCAATTCTTTGCTGCACAAAGAAAATTAAAATTACATTGGCTTTTATGTAGCTAATTGTCAGTGAAATTACAGTGTAAAGTTGTGTAATGAAATAGTGGTTAAGATGAACTAGTTCTATAGACATTTTCGCATTTTCTTTGGTAAATCTATTCTATCCTTGCTTTCTAATTATATCTAGTTTGACAATGATTTTTTTTCCTCTGCCGTCTCACTTCACGAATGCTAAGCACAAAACCCACATCTGTTATTGTATAGTAATCCATTTTGCAAAGATAGTTCGCCTTTAATACACCCTCCTGATGAGCCTAAAATTTAAACCGGATTACGGCATTTGATACTCCGACTTTTGGAAGTTCCGATTCGAATAAGAAAAACGTTAGTCTGTTATTAATCCACCTAAAGTCTTTAGTTGGTTCGTTCTAAAAAGTCTATGAGAGGGGCCCTTTGACATTTTTTCCTTTCTTTCCTCCTCATAGCTTACGTACATTTATTTAATTTTCCTTTTATCGTTATTAGAATAAATATTAATTTTTATCTTCATTATTACAAACTTAATGTGCATTCTTAATCTGTAGCTATAAAATTTTACGTGTTGTTTAAAACTTCAACATTTAAATGAAATCTCGAAGCACCTCTTAGACATAGAATCTGGGGTTGAGATAACCTCTGAACTAGCAGTTAATACGATGTTTAGATAGAATGAAACTGTATACTGATTTTTGTTCCTTTCATTCTGACCAGCATTTCCTTCCTTCCCATACTTCTTAACGGATGAGAGTTTCAGAAACTGAACCGCAAACTGTGCAAATGTTTCTATGGTGACTTTCTTTAGTTGAATGCATAATTTCTGAACCAGAACACGGTAGGCAATGTTTCAGTCCCATTACGCAAGTATCCTTGACAAATGTCATGCCTGTAAGTTCGTTGTCTCTCTGACCTTGACAGGGCTTCGAATCCTCACCATTATTCTATGGAGGACAAAAGTATTTTCATATACACAACTCTGGCGAAACAAAACAAGATCGTTGATGAACGTTGAAAACAACAACAACAACAACAACAACAACAATAATAATAATAATAATAATAATAATAATAATAATAATAATAATACTTGTAAATTTGGTAAAATACTCGTATAAACTTTTTAAATACATACTGAATTGTAGCTTTTCCTTGAACAGGATTACAAATTTACATTGAGCAAAAATTAATGTGAAATCATTAGCCTTCGGTTTCCTGTAATTTCGGCAAAATTTAAAATTAACTTTAACTTTTGTATCAATCTTAACGTTAGCCAGAGAGTACAGTTGCAAAAAAGGTGTATTATAATCGTAAAGGAGAATTTGACTCTCGTTAATTGAAGTTCCCTGTTAAACATTTCGCTGCTATGTAAAAAACACGCAGCAGAATACAAGAATCTGTTATTGAAGTCGCATTTGGAAACTAAGTAATTTCTCTGTAATTTGCATTATTACTACAGCAAGTATTTTTGCTCCCGAAGTATTAAAACAGCTTAAATGATGCTGAATAATGTACTTAATAACGGTCTATATTTTTATATTATCAATGTTAAGGTTTGTCAAGTTTATTATATTAGCATTTTAAATATACCATGTCTACGCAGTTTGTTTTGTTTTTTCTCTTCATTTAAAATGAGCGCTATGGAAAAAGACCAGAAAAACTAATATAATACATAAACGTACGCTTATGCACAATAAATATTTACTGAATATATGCTTGTAGAAATTTTTATCGAACAAAATATAATGTTTGAGTAAAATTGTAATTGTGCCGCAGGTGATTACATTTGTCTAACAGCCAAAAACACCTTGGCCTTGGAACACTGGGATCATAATTATTCAGCGTAAACATTCCGTTTTAGACCATTAATCACAGTGGCAATATTTCAATGTTTAGCGCAATTTCAATTTTAATATTTCGTAAAATTTTTCATATTATGTTCATATTTTTCAATTTTATTTATTTAAATTCATTAAGTGGTCTTGTATGGTGTTAAATTTTTCAAGGCTTTATTTTACATTCTTCGATAAACACGCCAACATTTTTAAAACCCAAATGATATAAGTTCTTTCAGATCGACTCAACATAATCTTTCCGCTCACTTTTGCATTTCTAGCACTCAACTGCAAGGAGTAGAAGAGCCTTCCTTCTTTGACCCCGATTTGAACTGCCAAATAGTTTCGCAGACAGTGTTAGCTTCGATTTTATGAAACGTGCTTTTCTACTGTTTAATAAATTATCAGAAACACATGACTGTCATTTCTTAACGTTGTGGAAAAACACATTCTGGTAAACCAATAATATGAGAAACAGCACAGTACATACGTTTATTTGTCATCCTGCTTTATGCGTTATTTGTTTAACTTGGTTGGTCTTCAACAATAGGAGATTGATGTGCATGTTTCAAGTGCTACACAACTGAAAGGAATATCATGATATGCAAATACTGTAATAGCAATATTAATAAATGTATTTGTGTATTTATTGTGTATAATACAATTAAAATCACTTAATGCAAAATGTATGCCTATTACTAACATACAAGTGTTTCTGAGGCAGAAATACGTTGTCACGGCCTATATAATTTGTGAAATGAAAAAAAACAAAAACAAAAGAGGAAGTAGATAATGGCCAAATTATTTGTTAGCAGAGTTCTTGTACAAAGAAGAAGACAGTGAAATTACATTATGTAAGAATGACATCGGACATTTTAAGTTCGTTACTTGGGAACTAAATGAAATTCTTAAAGCTACAGCTTATACATTTTATATGAGTACTTGGATTTAAGACAGTATTAAGTGTTGCGAAAATGCGTATATTTTAAAAAGTTTAATTCGGATATCTGCTCTTACGAAATTTCAACATCCGCAAGACGCTAAAAGTGCAATGCAAGAAAACACACACACACATATGTTAAGAATTCTTAACGACTGCTGAAATTCCTCTTCCAAGGCCGATCGAAATAAAGTTGCAGAGAAACATATGATGCTACGGTACCTACTACTTAACAATTTAGGACACTTTTACCTCAGAGCAGTTAACATCTGATACTGAGATAAATTTAAGAATAACATAGCGCCCAAAGTCAGAAACACACAAACAAATATGTATAAAGATATAAAATATTGCACGACATTAGTTTTCTTTTTCTTTTCTTTTCTTTTCTTTTTTTTTAATGCCCGTAACTGCTGTGGACACTAGTGGGAAAGATGAAATACATGAGATGAAATGATAAATTGGGAAAAGATTTTAAAGGAAGTAAAAACGTACAAGCCTAAGTTTAGAGTACCTCTTCGGCATTTACCATTTATGAGGACTGAGGAAAACCTGGAAAAATACTCAGTCAGGTAGGGCGGTCATGGGGGGATTAGAACCCCAGACCTCCCGCTCATGAGTCCACGCCTTAACGACCTCGGCACCCTGACGGTACATATTTGATGTAGCGGTAAACTTTTCATTGTATATAAATACCTTATCACTGACAGATGATAAAAGTTTGAATAAATTGCTTGTATTTTTTGTCCAAACAGTGTGCAGTATGATTCAAATTAATATATTGTGATGTTTTAATGAATTTAAGTAAAAGGATGTTAAATATTAATGGCACTTTTTCAATTTGGATACGCTAATATTTTTTCTTCATATTTTAGTGATGTAAATTTCATATTTTTTCCAAAACTGCTTACTAATTTTCCACCCTCTATTGATAATACGGATGCAAAATAATTGAGGACTCGCTGAGGACTAAGTCCGCTGAATCTTTCCTCTTTAAAACTCATAAGATGGCCAGAAAGAACGGCTTCACGCAAATTAGAAATGGGCGCTGTACAAGATGGAATCCAGAAGTTTCTCGCTTGGACAAAAGCTTGTAGTGGTGGTAGATAAGTTATAGCGTGCATCTCTAACAAAACTCAAACATGAATCTTCAGTTAAATATTGTTACACAGATTAAAAATCACAATGGCGATGAATATCATAAAGGCGTATCTTTATAACACTTCGTTTGACTGATATAGACCAACACACTTCTTCTAAGATGTACATGGGGAATCTCTATAAAATGTAATAAATCCAGCCTCTGGATGTCCACAAAATGCAGGCTAGAAGGATAACAGATTATACAGGGTGAATCTAAAGTCTTTCTCTGATTTAGGGGGTCGATAGAACAAAAACTATGATAGAAATCCGGAAAACGCTTGATCAATGGAAATAGTTTCTCTCCTAGTTTGCATTCTTTATAGACGCCATGACATAGCTGTAGATTTACTCGTTGGAGGGTAGTCATAGTAAAAACATGGCATCACTTGCGCATAAAGCTTTGTGTTACAATCCGCTGCAAATTGCAAGAGGAATTTGGACAGTATAGAAGAAGAAGAGAATTTTCAAATAACAGATAGGAGGTAGGAGAAAACAGAGAAGAACACGGTGATGATGAAGTAGAAGCAGAAAAAGAGATAGGGTAGTAAAAGTTTATAGAAGAAGACGTGCAACCGTTCGGTTTCCGAGAGAACGTTTTTAGTTTAGGTAGACAGCTGCCTACCAGCTATTGGTTATGTTTACTGGCTTCTAGTGGATTTGTAAATTTATTTAACTCAGTATTTTTTTCTAGAATTGAAATATTTAATTTTTATTTAAGTTATGGTTGTTTTGTTTGTATAATTATATATTTAATTTGTAAAATTATTATGTTATTAAATGATAAATTTTAGAAATGCACAACCGGTATAGGTAACAAGGTGCTGGGACGGAGTATTGCAGATTTTATTTTATTTTGTTACAATTCGTTAAATGTGAGTCCATTGTGAAGATACAACGACGCTTTCTTACGGAACATCAACAAAAATCAGTACAACAAACAATTCGTGCATGGTACAAGCGTTTGAAGTGAATGGCTGCTTTTGCAATGGACAACAAACATACCGCCAAGAGTGCCCATTTGTAAGGAACCTTAAAAAGTAGTCACGTCGCGCGAGCGAGGAATTGCAGATTCCACAGCCAACTGTCTGGCGTATTTTACGTCAACGACTTAAAGTGAAACCACACCGGCTACAGCTGTTACAGGCACTGAGTTCCGAGGATGCCGTTGTCAATTCTGTGATGATTTTCAATAGCGGCGAGAAGAAGGTGATTTTGTTGAGAAACTGATTTTTAGTGATGAGGCCACGTTTCATGTGTCCGGAAAGTGAACTGTCACAATGTTTGCATTTGGAACACGGAAAAACCGGGGGTTGTGGTAGAACATGTCCATGATTCCCCTAAAGTAAATGTGTTTTGTCGCAAAAGTGTACGACCCATTTTACCTTGCGGAGAAAACTGTTACCGGTCCAGTGAACCCGGACATGCTTCAACAGTGGCTAATGTTACAATTATATGCAGATAGCCAGGTCTTTATTTGTCAGCAAGATGGGGCTCCACCTCATTTGCATCATGACGGCCGTGAGTACCTCGATGCTGAAATCCCTCGCCGTTGGATTAAACGTGCTCTTCGAGATGACTTGCCTCTTCTTCTGGGTGCCGACGCGCACCTTACCTAGCCGCATGCGATTTTATCTTATGGGGTTATGAGAAAGATCGTGTGTTCGTGTCACCTTGCCACGTGATTTAGCACAGCTGCGAGAGAGGATCATGCATGCAGTGGGCGATATCGACAGCCAGATGTTGGGACGTGTGTGGCAAGAGTTTGACTACAGAATTGATGTCTGTCCCGTCACCAACGGAGCACTTATGGAACACTGTAGGGTATGTATGAAACTTGGAGAGCTACTCTATCCGCTATGTCTGTCATGGTTACTACTCTATCAAGCCCCGAAAGGACTTTAGAATCAGTCTGTATAAGAATTCTGGTTGATAATGTCGAACTTGAACTCGGAGATCGGGTGTTTGTAAGAACATGCACTCTATGTTATATAACCAGGTATACCTCAGTATACCTCAGAGCAGTTAGGTCTATTACTCTTCTCCATGTTGTTTCATGTATTTTATGGAAAATCCTGGTGTATATTTTTCAAGTGTAATGCCCTATATCAGCCAAATTGAATATTTCACAGATGGGTCTTTTCATGGTGTAAATCATCATTGTTAGGTAGGTCTCTGATCAAAGTTTAAACCGAAAATTTTTGATAGAACCAAAACATTTTCCTTGTAAGCATTTCGAATTCGCATCCTAACCATATTATCCATGCACTTCTATCTAAACTTCCGAACCGGTGAAATAAAATTAAATTAATTTCGACAGTATTAAATAAGCAAACACAGATATCTTTCACTTGATATTACGGTTGTACACTTGTGTTTGTGTTAACCGTAATGCTTTAAAAAAATCAGTCCCAGTTTTCAGTTATTTCTCACCATTTGGTCTAATGTCTTAAGTACGGCCATCCATTACTGATTGGTTAAAAAGTTATAAAGTGACAATGGAAAGGGTCTAAGGTACAACAGCATTAAAGAGAACTATCCACAGAGAAATAGGGAGAAGTTTTCCTGAGATTACATTGAATTGGTAGGAACGAAGAAGAAAATTCAGTACTTCAGCCTTGCTCAAGGGCTGGCCGTTTGTGTCTACCCCTAGACCGCCAACGTAACCCCCTTCCTAGGAGCTCGGGTCCCTTAGAAGCACCGCCTCCACCAGATGTCGGGGCAGAAACATTTACATACTGCAAGCCACGGTCACACACAGCACCAACTCACATCGCCTGGCACTTTCAACGCTGCAACAGAACAAACAGGATGGAAGAGGGGAAACTTGGGACTCAGCACCTGTCTAAGTGGCTAGGGAAAAATGTGAAAAAATCTAAAGTCAGGATTTGAATCTGCGATCTTTGCAATCGTCACTTTCAGTGCCACCCACTCGGTTCCTGGGGATGGACAGCTAGTGTAATATTTTTTTCTTCTTAGAATCCTATTCTACCTTATATCTCAATTCCACCATCTTGGCCTAAAAAAAACTGAAATAATTATGTTACTATAATTGAAACTGCTAAACAATCTTTAGAGTTAATTTTGCACACCCTTTCAAATGACATGGCTTCAGGCTTCTAAACGATCTGTTATTATTATTTGGTTTACTTAAAGACGCTCTTTAAGATCTCAGCAGCGTTCCATTCAATTCAGGTGTGAAACGGCCGATAACATTTGCCTATTCTTATACGTGCCGCAAATCTAAGACACGGGACTCACGATTTTACTTCCCTTCCGAAGGAACATGCTATTTTTACGCCCAAAAAAAATCCACCGGCCACGATCTTGAGTCTAAGAGACAAGTATGGTTACCATTAGAGCTTCAGGACCAACCAAATGAAGTGTGATTGGCTATGCTTGATGTTGTGCAAAATATTAATTAAATGTATGGAAAGAAATTGCATTCAATTACGTATATAAAATGATTTTTTTGGTAAAAATCTCAGCGTCATAAAGTTTGTTAGTACAAGGAAAATGAGTGAACTATTTATACTTATTATTTAATGTAGAAGAAGTTTGGCTGAGGTGTAGTGACAATAATAAGAAAAGATTCTGAACCTCCAGTTTCTTAAATCTCTTAGGTTCTCTGTAAAACTTGCAGCACATGTTCGATTTCTTTTACTCTTTATTTTATTGCGGACATATACTTTGTGTGTTACGTTTAATTAGTCTCTCATTCTTATTTCTAAAATTTGGTTCAGAAGCCTTTTTTCCCCCCCTGACCTTCATTCTGAATGAATTTCCAGATTATGACGTTATAAGTGTATTAACTTAAACTTGGTTGATCTCGATATAGTGAGAAAAAAAAATTCACAAGAATGAAAGAGACAACTGGCTGAGATGGAAATGACAATGAAATGCTTTAAAGAAGCCTCGGGTAAACTTTTATTCTCTCCTCATCCCATCTAGCGCGTATCGATTCAAAGAAACTTTCCCTCTCGGATTTGCCACTGCCTTTTATTCGTTTTGGCACGCTCTTCTACATCCTTGGATTTATTAGCGCATTTTGACATTGCAGTTGCATACGGACCCGACCTATACCAATGCATCGTAAAGAGTTCATTTGTCAAGCTGGCGTGCAGCAATCTCCGCGTTTCTTACGCAGAAGTGGCTTCGCGCCAGAGCTCTTCTTCCACCCACAACATGTTTGCCGTCCTGACATTCCACTATCGTTAAGCGTAGCCCCTACGCCCCCACCTTCTTGTGGTCATTGCGCCAAACCTCAGGTTCCGCAGAATGAACAGCTATGTCAGCCATCCTTACTTGTGCAAGCATTCAAGCTTCTTGAGGAAGGCATGCAGCTCGAACTCGCAGATCATTACTTCGCAAAGACTTCTTCCAATTTGCTTTAGTTCATGTTCCTTGTTTACACTTCGTAAAGTACAGTAGATATGCCTTAAGAAGAGAAGTAACTTAACATACATACACACATTTTAAAAAATACTAGTGATAGAAAATATATTTTCTCTTTAAAAAAAAACAGATTTATGCAAAACTTACGGGCAGAATGAGATACGTTTGTTATATTACTTATAAATATAATAGATTTAAATAAAGATAATTGTATTTATATACATTTACAAATAAATTCTAACTAAAAGGCAATTGTGTGTTTTTCAGTAAAGAATCTAAATTCTATTAAAAAGTTCGTTTAAATATATTTCAGGGAGAGGAGCAGAGGGGACTTGAGAATTTATTTCTATTAGCGCGGAAGTTATTAATATCAAGTCAAATATTTAACAAAAAATAAATTAGTTTTAATGTTGTAGGAATCAAATTTGTTTAAAAATTAAAATACATTGTCTCCATGCAAACATCCAAAATTGATTTAAAAAAAAGTATAATGCTACTAAGTTTAATTTAACAATCCGTCGCGCACAATACCTGTTGTTACACGATTGGACGCGATGTTTCTGAGAAATACCGGCTATATGTATGGTTCTGTGCTGTCTGAAAACACCTCCAGTTGTAATGTCCAAATTTTCATTATTACTTTATTGTTTTATCATTTTGTAGAAATCTTATTTCATTTATAAAAACAATATAACACAGTGCATGTGTTAAGTGATATGTGCTCTTATTACAGGAAATAATAATAATAATAATAATAATAATAATAATAACAATAATAATAATTATTATTATTATTATTATTATTATTGTTATTATTATTATTATTATTATTATTGTCATACTACAACAAGCAAAATAAAATTAATTGCATATTGCACAATACATAGGGCTGAAATAAACATTATCAGTATTTTAAACATTTCATAATTCTTCTTGAAATTAAACACAAAATTTGTAAGAACTACTTCTTTGAATCTAAGAAGAACCAACTTTCAAATTAATGCTGCAAGAAATGTACTAGTGTTTAGAGCAGGCAGGACAGATTTGCAAAAAGTGTACTGAGATTCTGCAGTGAAGCTTTTCAGTGATATAGACTAAAATGTATTTCACTACAGTCTAATAGAAATTTCAGATAATTCTAATAACTTATATTCCCAGATCTTTCTTTCGTTGGGGTCACTTAGAATGAATACTTTGTTTCTGTAACAATGTATGCATGAAAATGTGGCTAACCGCAAAGAAGGATAAAAAATGTATCTCACAGATATTTTGCTTGATAATGGAATAAAATGATCAATAATGAGTAGGGAATAGGTTTTAACATGAAATTATGAGTTTGCGATAACAGTTACGTGAGTATATTTGATAAAGCGGGAAGTTATCTGTCAGACACTTTATTGCACCCGGCGGAGGGCTAATAAAAACATACAAATCGTTATTGTAAAGCAAGTACTAGTACTTAGACAATACGTAGACAGACTGATAGGTAATTACCGACAAAAATATGTTTGCTTCTGGAGTAAGGCCGGAAGGAAATGAAATAAGCTATAACCATAAGATATATTATGTATATATAAATCAACATCAAAATTTAAAGAAGAATACGGCGACTTAAGATATTTTGCACAGATTAAAAATGCTCAATGTAAGTATTTCAAAGAGAACCTTGGATTGGCATGTAGCGGAAAAAAGAGGACAAGGAAAGTGAAAGAATGCCATAAATAGGAGGTATGATAGGAAATGGTGTGACGGAGGACGATGCAGTGGGCAGCGACATTTGGAGAAACAAAAACAGGTTGAGTAAAATGAAAGTCATTTTATTGTAGACATTCTTTAGTAAATAAAATATTATTTAACTCTAAATAGAAAAACTAATGTTCCAAATTCAATTCTGAATTACACATGATCATTCCCAGGAGGTTTTATCAAATAGTTGTCCTATCTTTCCTGGCTGTCGTCTTTCCCCTCGTTAAATTGAAGCTATTAAACGTTTCTTCCGTGCTTTGGCTTGTTCTTCACATCCTCACTTATGATTTCATTGAACTTTGCCTGCAAAGTAAACCTCTCGTTCTTTATTGCTTTACACATGATAGGCTGTTATATTTAGAGCAAAACCAGTCAATTATAGGAATTTTAGCGTCCTCTTTGTCTCGCGGTTTAGAGGTATATTTAACTTAAATGTTTCTTGGTTAGGAACGCCATGCCAGCAAGTCTAGACAGATAATAAATAACCTTTTCAGACATCTCAATAAAAAGGTCGTTAAACCCACGCATTAAACCTTTTTTATTTTACAGTATAATTAGCTTATGCGTCTGGGTCTCCAGCCTCAGTAGAAGCTCGCCATTTCCTAGCCTGTCTCAACAAATTAACAATACTTAACATTTGAAGTGAAAAGAAAAAATGATCGCCATAGATTCCGGCTTGTGACTAGATTTCGTCAACTTTGGCAATATAATTCCTGTTTTGTTACTGAGTATTCATCTAAACCAGACTAAAAAGTCTCACAAGTAATATCACAAGAAGGTCTGAGATTCCAGATGAATTCACGAACGTAGTGAGTTCAGACCCTCGAGTGATATTTACGAATATAATAATAATTTAAATATGATTTCCGTAAACTTGACTTACAATATTGTAATAATTGTATATTTGTTATGAACACAACCTTTTCAAGCTATCTAGCAACAGACAAATGTCGAATGTCAGTAATGCCAATAGAGAAGAGCCAAATACGAATTTAGAACTATTTCATGAATAGAATAAGAATAAAAGTAATACATATTTGAAATTCGCTCACAGAATAACACTTGTATAAAATGTTACACTTACTTATAAATACCTACCTATTCAGAAACCGTGAGAATGAAATAGACGAAAGTTGACTACTACAGTCGCTACCATTAGATTTGTTAATACCAAGTGAGAAAAACAAAAGAGAGAAAACATTCAAAACACTGTGCTTATTAAGATTTGAAGATTTTTAGTTGCTAAGTTACATAATTTATAAAGTGATTTCAGATTGTTTGGCTGAATACGCAAAAACAATTGCTTGAGTGAATGCACATTAAGTTAATTTAATTTACAATGACTGAAAACATAGAAAAGTAGTCAGTGATGCGTGCTCAGGAATTATGTAGTGGAGGTATAGAGTTGGCTTCACTGACCACAAGATAAATGCACATAGCGTGATAAAACGGATTTTATAATTTTTTTCGATAATTTCATTGTGATATCCGGTTGTGACTGGTCAAAATTCAAAATTTGTTTTCTTTCATTGGTTGATTTTAAGATAATAGTGAAATAGTCCGTTTAAAATAGAAATATCTTAAAGAGATAAAACCCATAAGGTTTTTATTTGCTAAGTAAAATTCTCTCCTTAAGCCATATACCTAGGAGTGAAATGGAATTTGGATATCAATATCAACATATTCTGAATATAGGCTTGCTTCTCCCCAATCAAAAATTTAACCAAAGAACTACGCTACATTTTACTTTTAGTTTTCCTTTCAGCTCTGTTAGAATTGCTTAATGAAATTAAATTTAATAAAGCTGTGAAACTGAGTTCAGGATTCAAATGACTAAGAAATTGCTTAGTGTTAATTGTATAATATGCTTATATTTTTGTCAAAATAATAATAAACTTATTAACACCAGCAAAATTCTGAATGGATAAAAATAGAACTAAACACAGAAATGCTAGTTAAGAGGCTGCTTATGACAACGAATAAAAGGTGCAGATATTTAGGCTATACTTGATGAAATAATTCCAGTAACAAGGTTTCTTGTCCCTTTTCTATCTGATTTTATAACAAACTCCATACAAAACCTCCCTTTTTCTTTCTAATGTCCAAAGAATTTGCTTTTATAGTCGCACTGATCTACTAAATTCAAAAAAATTGTGTTACCAAAGAAGTGTATTTTTAAACCAAGTAGTTAATTACCTCAACGAACATAATTTTAATTATAACCTTGCTTCTCAAAACATAATTCACAATTTAGCCGAAAAAAAAAAAACGATGGTAGCTATTTCCCCCAAAATTCTAGTTTAAATTAAAATAATTGCAGCAAAACGAAAAAGTAAACGAGTTGTTACTTTTAATCGCCTTGTCTTCTGTTTGATATTTCTCTTTCAGCTCACATGAACATGGATGTAAATTTAGTTTTGAGTTCCATTCCAGTTCTACAACTAAAACCACTGAAAATGCTAACAGTCTGGCTAAGTACGTGAAACAAAGACATGGAAAACCGACACATTAGGTATGCCCAATGGAGGGCTAGCGGGCCGTATGCAGACCATTAGGTGTTCTTATGCGGGCTGAAATCACTGCTATGTCACCAACCACTATCACTGTGTCGATACACACACTTAAGGCTGATTTGCAGATTGCCTGAACCAGCTGTTTCATAGCATGCTAACTACGTCCATTTTCTGGATCGAGCAAATTCTAGTGGGTTATATTATTTCGCGTTGTAAGAGACAGTTCTACTACGGTTTTCATATTGATCGATTTGATTACATATAATGCGTGTTAAGTAATATTAATTTCACAGTCTGCATACAATAAAGTCATTAAATGAATATTATGATTTGTTACACGTCGGTCCTGGTGGTGTAGTGGTTACCATACTAGCCTTCTAAACCCAAGATCGCGGGTTCGATCCAGGCCAGGACCGATGGATTTTTTCGGACGTAAAAATCCTAAGTATGACTTCCTTCGGAAGAGAAGTAAAGCCGTGGGTCCCGTGTCGTACATTTAAGGCATGAAAAAGAACCTCAAGCCTGAAAAAAGAGGCCTCTGAGCAAAATGTATCGGCCGTTTCACGCCTTGCATTAAATGGGAGACTGATGACCTGAGATGTTAAAAGAGCCTCCAAAAAGCAACCAAATCAACGCTTATTATTCGTTGGACACAGTTTCCTACTTCACTCGCGCCTCTAACTAGTGATCTGTATTAGATTCCTCGGAACCTCACACTAGAATACAATTTACACTGTGGGGCTACAAACAACTATGTTTCTATGATTTCAGTTAGCGACATCTCAATTTACTGGCGTTGCAGAAGCTTACACAGAACACTCTCTACTCTCACTTCACTACAACAGCTAATTCTATTTTGTCTTCGAAACGCTGCAGTTGAGATTACTCGTGTGTTTGTTTGACTCTTAGATATACTTGAGACAACTTGCGCGTGCTCGGCTCTTAGACCTAGCGAAAACTGTAAACTGTAAAACTGTCGTCAACTGTCCCGAATGCCTTAGAAATTGGGCTATTTATGCGTTCTCTTGGCATCACTCTACATGGATTCAAATTTCAGAACTTTCCAGAAGCGTCCTGGAAAACGTGTTTCCTTGTTGGCTGCATAAACCCGGGTTCGGAACATTCTAGAAATCAAACTTAAATTTCTGTTCTCTGAGTGACTATCTCATTTCGTTGTCTCTGCGCTATCGTTCGTTGGCAGTTACTTCATAGTGATTTCTCCCCATTTTTGGAGGTCACAGCACAAAAGGGAAACACTCCTGCTTTCTATCTTACTTTGTTACCTTTTTTAACAGGGGCCATAATTGAAGGGACTAACGAATACAAAAGACGTCCTTACGAATGGCTCCAGAAAGTCGCGAACGAAGATACAATTTTATGCTAGATAATATACATACAGAATTTGAAGACACATGTTAATAACCGATTACATCGTAATATCTTATAATTATGGTCAAACTTAGTAAATTTGGTTAAGCACATCGTGTGAAATCGACGCTGATATCCTGCATTATTTAGAACTACTTTGTAGCCTTATCGCTAAACTTTCCCATATACACATATCGCAGGAAGTCAAGTCAGGGCAACGTGAGGGTCATAAACCAGTACTGACAATTGTATTTTTAATTGTTATGCTTCACTTGTTTAAGATACCGCCGTATGAGTAATGGCAATATTTCGTATTAAAGGATGTTGAGGTTTGTTCGGTCAAGACCTCGAAATACGCATTCTGAATTAATTGCTTGTATTTCTCAAATTTAATGGGTTCATATTTGCTAGTCAAAGCGTTCTGTTTTGTATCCAACTCGATGCAGGAACATGAGAAATTGAACCAATCATTAAGTTAAGTCATTGACATTACTATATACCGAATTTCAGCAAGTGCCTTTTACTACTCAAAAGGAAAATGCCGTTTAGATTTTATATAAACGGTCTAAAGGCCAGTACTTTATCTTACATGAAAATATGAGGAAGAGATAGTTCATTTTGCTACTATGCTCGAATAAATAAGAACAGAAGTTGATAGCACATTTCATATGTAAAAGTTAACATTTTCGCTGGTATTCTAATTAAGCAATAAACATGTTTAATATAAGGAAAAACTATTCATATTCCAAATCACAAAATAATAAAATTTTATACGCTTAATGCACTCTCTACAGTGAGAAACATAATGTTGTAAACGGTAAATTTGATTATTTCCTTCAATAATTCAAAAATTTTCCAAATAAATCATAAATAAAATATAACTGCCGGGTCCTCCTGGTGTTGTCGGCCGTTTCATGGTAGCTGGCGGGTCAGCATTCGTAACGGTAACTCCCGGCAAAGCAGTAGTAATATCCGCGCAACTAATTAAAGTTTTCGCAGTGACATGAAAATAAGCATGCAACTTATGACACGAGATGTTAGAAATGTTGTCCTGTTACACCCATACATTTCTGGCATATTTTTAGGAAAATTGTTATTAACACTCATCCGAAATCGAGTCAATTTAAACTTGAAAGCATAAAAAGATCACTGTTGTCCACGAAGTTCAGGCAAGTGATGCTGATATTTGGATAATATTCTGTAATTGGATGTTGGGGAACGTTAATGATACGAGTAATTGAGCCATACTTAATATTCTTTACTATGAAGCATGGTTTCATATACCGATTTATAAAAGTGTGTTTTTTTGTACTACGGTTATTGTTATTTTGTGTCGGAACATGACCACGTAAATGAAACCATGTTTCATCAGTAAAGAATGAAGTGTGGACCAATTACTCTATCATTAGAGTTCCGTAAGATCCAATCACAGAAATGTATCCGAATATCAGCATCATCCACCTGCAATTTGTGGACAACGTGACTTTGTACGCTTTCCAGAATGAACAGACTGAATTTTGGAAGATAAACTGATGCCTGTGAATGACAATCATCTAAAAATATGACAGGAAGTGTGGATATAGCAGGATACATTTGCAACATATCCGGACATATCAAATTGTAATTTTAATTGAGAGAACTTGAATCAGATACTCGGATATTACATCGAGTTCGCTCTGACTGCCTGCCGACGCACCAGTTACCGTTAAACGGGCGAAAAAACCACGAGAGACCCAGTACATATAATACAACATTAGGAATAAAAACTCTTGAAAATGCAAAAACAGATTTATTTCAAAATAAGATATACCTATTATATAAATATGACAATTAATTCATAAAGTATTCTAAAGTTCTTACAAACGTCATAAAAAGTTGTCAGTACCCGGATGGTTAATCATTAGAAAATATATATATATAACATAATCAAAAAAGAAAAATGCAGAAATACAGCTATAAATGTAAAATAATACAACAAATAAAAAATGCACAATCCGAAGTGATTTAAATGATATTTAAGTGAAATAAGTCCCTCAATTAATATTTAGAGAATAATCGTTAAGACTTCAGTTTGGGGATTGATAAACATAAAGACATATAACATCCAATTTTTGTTCCTATTATTTCTAATTCACACTATTTCACACTCAACTAGTTCAAATAAAGGGAATTAATGAATGCATAAAACATGAACACTGCGACCGAGCAATGGCTACTAAGAAAGAGTGACAATGAAATGTGTCACGTTTACGTACCTAAATGCGAAGTTACTGAAGTAATCATACTAAGTCAAAAAAGTTGTTGGAAGCATTGAGAGACATGATCATGACGGCGGATATTAAAACTATAAAGTGAACACGCGGAAGTTTCTCTGAAAGCCCCACACAAAGCTCGCTGTGTAATCCACCAGAGTCTGTATTGGGATTTCTTTACGTTTCGCAGGAAGAAAATATCCCAGTCTTTTCAAAGAGCAAGGCTTACTTCTGTGCAAGTTTGTCTGACTTCATGTTGAAGTCAGATACCAAGATGTTTTACTTCAACACTGAAAGGAATGGTTGTGTTTTGAGGATTATTGGTTGCAGCGCCATGTTATTTGTGGAGGTAAACAGTCTTTGCTGCTTGGGTTTTTCTCTTCTTTCACTCTTCTCTGCTCTTATTTTTCTTCAAGTTGCAGATTGAAACCTTGCACCCATGTAAATGGGAGAAATCCATTTCTCTTGTCAAATGATATACATCCATAACTTGTGCAGGCAATCTCTTCTTTGACATATTTTTAACGTTCTCATTTGCATCTATTATATAATTTTGTACATTTTCTTTGAAATATTTTTTTCCTTGTTTTACCTTGTATATAAACACTAACTGTAAAGCCACTTGCAATGCTGCAAATTTAGACTTGACATTTTTATTTAAAGTTCAAGATTTCAAACTAGCGCATGAAATATAAGTATTTCTGATTCGTTTTTGTAGCACACTTATCCTTCAAAGTGCCATTTTAATAAGTCAATTCTCCTACTGATATCTTTCTCTTGCAATCTCCCGTTTGTAATGTTAACTCAGTGATATTTACACTCTTAAAATTCTGCTCTCAGTACAGTTTTAGAAAAATTAGCGATGATCATCAAATTTTCGAGTCATTTTAGCATTCTGTTGATCCTGAGCTATTATTTCTTCCTCGGTTCTGATGTAATTTGCACAGTTTCTCTGCGTCCGGTCTTCAAATTGAACGCGCCTCACTCACGCCCGTAATTCACCGATTCTGACGACCTCGCTGTTCCCAAATTTCACGACTCCGGGGTCCGCTTTTCCTCGAGGCGTATTGAATTACAGAAAAGGGAAATGCATTCCATGGGCTGTCTAACCTGTTTTCGGCAAACGTTCCTCCGTACTCAGTGACCGTGGCAGACACGAGTTGTCACGGTAGTTTTTCTTTAGGACCAGTCGTGTGCAGTGGCCTGGGGTCGGAAGCTTCCTCAGTGTTCATTTCTAGAGGGGAGCTCGCGACTATCCATTTTGTCTCCTCCCCTTCCGGAGAATGCATTAAACTCGTTTCAAAAGCATTAATATGCACATCACAAAAGCGGTGCTTTATCTGAAGCTTGGCAGCTATAATGACATGTTATCACCACGTTCGCTCAATGCTTCAGTCGACAATCTTTGGCGGCAAGGAGTTTTGTAATGTAGCCCGATATCTAAGTTGGGTTATGTCGTGTTACATGTTGAAATTAATGTGCACGACTGCCAATGAGCAGCTGGCGAAATGAATAACAAAGGCATCCGGAAGAAAACTGCTCAGGCGCTATTTGTCTACCAAAACTTCCAAGTATAGCCATGCATCGCCTCGGCAGATGGCTAGTGGTTCATCCACTTTGTCACTAATAGGCTACTGTTATATGGTCCTTTAGAACTATTTACTCTGTGGGAAGGAGTCTGCGTCTAAGGGCAATAGTGTAGGCTACTCTCTAAAATATTTTTCAATTTATGTCAACACCTTTGCTTTTAGTTAATTTTTAATTAATAATATTCTGCACATCTCACACATAATCGAATATAAAAGCATATATGAATATACTGAATGTTTATAAAGAGCCAATTAGCCCCCACCAGTATTACTGCAAAACACAAAGATACAACTTAGAAATCTCTGTGAAATAGTCGAAAGTAATGGCATTTTAAGTAACACTCTAAGATAATAATTATAAACAACAAGCTATAGAAGAAGTAAGTAATTTTAATTATTCGAACTATGATATACACTTGACAAAGATGTTAATATGTGTGTGTGGTACAGTTAAATGTATATTAAGAAAAGATGCAATGTTAAATTTTTATAAAGTTATGGCAGTACAAACATTGGTGTTCGAATTAGAGAATTGGGCACTGAGAAGATCAGCTCGGGGACAAATTGAGTCAGCTAAGATGAGATTTTTGTGAGCGTAGTTGGATATGCACAACGAAATGAAATGCGGAATTATATACTTGTAAATTAATTACATATTTTAAATTTTAATGAGAAAGAAGGTAAGATTGGTATGCCTGTATCCTTTGCATGGAAAATTACAGACCAACAAAGCCATTGAGACTTGGGACTTTTTTTTTTAATAGTGTTTAACGCCCATTTTTTACTACATAGGCACCACAGGCAGTGGGCACTGATGATACGTGAAATGAAATGCTAAATTGGGTAAGGATTTTTTTGAAGGAAGGAAGCATTGCATGCCTAAGTTAAGGGTACTTCCATGGTATTTATGAGGACTGAGGATAACATGAAAATAACTCAATCAGGGAGGTCCTGGTGCGATTCGAACCGCAGACCTCCCGCTCACGAGTACGCGCCTTAACGACCTCGGGCACCAATGGCGATGGATTGGGACGTATTAGAATATTGCAAGACTGTACCTAAATAATGGAAACGAAAATTTGGTTCAACTTAGAGAAAGGGGAAGGAAAAGATAATTTTTATTTTAAACTGTAAACTACTCTACCTTGTTCTTACTTTTTTCAATCTATAATGGGATAATTTGCTACTTAAAGAAGCATATCAGATGTGGTTCTTGATCAACAAAATAAATTTAAAATCATATACTATATATTTTTCATTTTTTTTTTTTTTTTTTTTTAACTTCAAGTATGATTTTTCTTGGTCAAGTATTAAGTTCTGATGATTTAAGTTTCATTCAGATAATTATAACAATTTCATACACTACCGTTTTACGGATATATCAAAACATTCATTAGTTGCATGAAAATTAAGTTTCGAAAAAAATCTCACGTTTAAAATGTTAAATTCTGAACTTACAATGCAATTTTTTTGAAAAATCTTGCTCAAACAATTCCAAAGAATATTTTTCTTTCACAAATTTCAAAAAAATTAATTCATCTTTGTTCAAGGCATTAAGCTCAAACGAAAAGTTTATTTATAAAGTCTGAGACTAAACTTTTCAACTGCCTTCTGAAGCAGGAATTGTTCTTTCGAAAATTCCTATTTTAATAATAGTTGTTACTGATGACAATTATAATAATATAATAATATTATAATTGTTAGTGTATGTTCAATAAGTAATATTCAGACACGTGTTACATTTTTGAACATCTGTGAAAAAGGCAGACTGTGTAAACATGGGACATGCAGGTCATTTATCGTTAAGGTTAGGTAGAAAACAATAGCCTCGTCTCGAAAGAGGGAAGCGCTTCGTTAGCACTAGACCCATTTTACCCTTTAGCAAATCCTTCAAGACAGGCCGGCGAACGGAACAAAATGTTTTATTACACTTTAAACAGCAAGAAATATGATTTCAATCGGTAACAGTACTTGTCATCAAATGAAACTCCGTATGCGGAAACAGGTGTCTTAATAGAAACCAAAATTTTAGTTATTTCGAACAGCTTCAAAGTAATGCCGCTTATATGTCCGAAACTTGTCTTATCGCAAAACTTTATAGTGTGGATCTGAGTGTTATGAAATTGGGGAAAAAAAAAAAAAAAAAAAAAAAAAATGTAGCGAGAAAGATAAACTTCAACCAATGAGCACCCCTCAAAATTGGACGAATGGGGATGAATAGGCAATATTAAATATATCATGTAATAGTTACCGCTACGGGTGGCCGAGGTCGTTAACGCGCGGACTCGTGAGCGGGAGGTTTGGGGTTCGCATCCCGCCATTACTATCCTCCCTGACTGGGGTTTTTTCCAGGTTTTCTTCAGTCCTCATAACTGGCAAATGCCGGGGAGGTACCTCTAAACTAAGGTCTGGAACGCTTCCTTCCGAAAAAAAATATCCTTTCACAACATATCATTTCATTTCACGTATCATCAGTGTCCACCGCCTGTGGTGCTTCAGTAGTAAACGATGGGCGTTAAACACAACTCAAAAAAATTGTAATAGTCCATAGGAGGTTAGAGTTGAGTCGATTTCTAGAATATTTGAAGAAAGAAAAGTTTGCGGGGGGGGAGAGAATTTACATAATAGATTTTATATCGAATACAAGAAGTAAGTTTTGGGGAAGTATGGAAGATATAGAGAGATAGAATAAGGGGACAGTACGAAGAATCACCACACCGAGTAGAGGACCGGATGTATAATACAGTGATATTAGTAAGGCAGTCAATAATTGAAAGATATAACACTACAGTTCAGTGAAAGAAATACGTCGTCATTAAGATAACATACGAATCTCAGTAAATCAGCGTTTAAGTTATGACAGTCAAATTATTCTCACGGTAAAGCCCTTATATCGAAGTGATCGTGTTATAAGAAAGTGTTACAGCAAAATTATATGCGACAGTCACTCGTGAATTTGTTACGGAGGAGTGCAATTAAAGTTACGTGAATAGTGTATTTAAATCTTCGAATAGTGAACTTCAGCCTAAGGTAAATTATACAGTAAATACCAAAATCAGAATTATAATCACACGACAGACGCATAGCATGTTCCTAAATCCTTCAATTATCCAATAAATTAAAAATTCAACTAAAGCCGAAATTGTATTGTTCCAGTGAAGAATTCACTTACTTCCCTAATGATTTCAAGTCATTAAAAACAGTTTAAATTCCCCTGAGATCCCTATCCTCTGCTTTGGAACCAGAGAAATAAGAAACATCGAACCCCAGACTTCGAGAGTCGAGGCAAAGCAAGATAATATTTTAATCACTGATTAATTATTCAGCATTCAAAAATTAAAGATAATTTAAATTAAACCTCTGGAAATAATACCCCCCCCCCAATAATACCGCTCCACTTTTTAAGCATTATTAAGGTTTATGTCAGTGCTCTGGGTACTTAATTCCCTACACTTTCCTAATTGCCTTGTAAATATCAATGCTGCACATAGCAATGTCAGACCTGTGCTCACGTCAACGACCTTGGCACTAGTCGCATGAACTTAATCTGCCTTAATCTTGTTTCCTGCAATATTTTATATCGACAGGAAAGAAACTACCATTTTGACGCGTGCACACTGCAAAAGCACTGGAGCGGTGCGCCCTTGGGCTAGGCTAGGGCTTCAACCGGTTCCTCGTGTGTCAAAGACGTCCGTTTTTTCACTTCCTCGTCAAAGAGCGGAAACGCGATTTTTTAAGTGGTTGCTAAAAATGCAAATAAGACTCCGTTATGATCCTCTTATGCATTACGTTAGTGACCATCAAACCTCCTAAATTAAGAGTTTTCAATTGCATTGTATTCCTATGCAAACTGAAAATACTAACTTCATTTTGACCCTATACTTATTTAACATTATCATGAAACTTGAATTTACAACATGATTCTCCAATTCATTTTTATTAATTTAACTGAATATCAAAGGTTCAGTTGGAAAACATTGTTTCCTGTTGAATGCTAATAACTTTAACAAAACTCGAAGTGAATCCAGCATGAAATTTTTAAACAATAATTTTCTTCGAGGGAGGTAACCTAACAGGTGGTAACCATTACCACCATTACCACTTGAAAACATGCAAAGAGCAACACATCTACTTTTTCGAAAGTATATTATACAGAATGGAAGGGAACAAAGTGCAGTAAATAAAGCTAGCAATCGAGCCTAATAAAAAAGTCTAAATAGGGTTTTCTGTATCTTTTATGTTACCGATAAATAAATATTTTATCTTGAAACATAAACGCCGCTTAATGTTCTATAGTGGATACGTTATAATTTTAGAATGTACTGATTGCAGATACTCAGAATGTTTGTGTTTGCATAACCTTATTACGAAAACAAGTTCATACAACTGTTTGCTTACACCAACGACATGAATATTAGGCTCAGTTAATCCAAATCTAATGTTGCGAACCCAAATGATTGCATAAAACAATTCGAACTATGAAAAATCGGGAAGGACATTGTATATTTCATTTCTGTTTTCTATCCAGTAGTGTAATTCAAATGTATTAATTCAGAAACATAATTACAGTAAATGAAAAATAACGCAGTGCAGCTATTTACGTTACCAGGTAGTGTGTGTATATATATATATATATATATATATATATATATATACTGCCATGGGGGGCCGATGTCGTTAAGGCGCGGACTCACGAGCGGGAGATCTGGGGTTCGATTCCCACCAGGACCATCCTCTATGACAGGTTTTTTCAGGGTTTTCCTCAATCCTCATAAATGGCAAATGCCGGGGAGGTATCCTAAACTTGGGCTGGAACGCTTTCTTCCTTAAAAAATATTCCTTTCCGAATTATCATTTCATTTCATGTATCAGCCTGTGGTGCCTCAGTAGTAAAATCGGATGTTAAACACTACTCAAAACTTAAAAAAAAAAAAAAAAAAAATAAAGGTACTCTATTACTCTATGATTTTGTCACTCGTTTCACAGCAAATGGTGGATTGACAGTTAGTGCAGTAACTCCCGGCGAAGCGGGTGCAATGTCCCCGCAACTGATTTAAGTTCTCATAATTGCAACTACAAATACAACGAAAATAAGCACCTATCTAATGACAGAATATTTTGGAAATGCTTTCCTGCTACGTCCATATATTTTTGGCATCTTTTTTTATAAAACTGTCACTAACAATGCAGAAATATACAGGATTTTCTTTTTTGATTTGATTTATTTACGGACGCTCTTTAACATCTCAGGTCATCAGCGTCCCATTCAATTCAGGGCGTGAAACGGCCGACAAATTTTGCTTAGAGGCCTTTCTTTCAGGCTTGAGGTTCTTTATCGTGCCGTAAATGTACGACACGGGAGCTACGGCTTTACTTCCCTTCCGAAGGGAGTCATACTTAGGATTTTTACGCCCGAAAATCCATCGATCCTGGCGGAGTTTGAACCCGCGATCTTGGGTTTAGGAGACAAGTTTAGTTACCACTACACCACCAGGACCGACAAATACACAGGAATGACGTATTTACATCATTTTTGAACTCACTAATATCAAACAGCGTCTGAGTATTTAAAGCAAGTTTCTGCTATTGCACATGTACATAATGATTCATTAAACTTTATTCGGAAAATACTTGAGGGCAAGATAATTAGTAGCGGGTTACGGCCAGCACGGTCCCAGTATGTGCTTTTTGTTTATGGAAGAAATTGAAAAATAAACTATTTAGAACAAACCCCCAAACGTTAACATCACGTGATAAACTGACTCAATGTCGGAAAATGAACTGGTGCGTGCGAATTTTCTAAAAATATGCCAGAAATATAACAGAACAATGTTTCCAACGTCTCTTACCATAATTATTATCACTAGGAACGGAATTTTGGAAGAAAAAGTTTAGAGTACCTCTCTTGCATTTGCTATTGAAGAAAACGTGGTAAAATCTTAATCAAGGTGGGCGGTCCTGGCGGAAATAGAACTACAGACCTGCCGTTGACCAGTTCGTGCCTTAGCTGTGACTATCATACAAGCCTTGAGAAAATTTCATCAAGATTTCAAGCTTTTAACTAATTATTTTATTTAACGGTAATTTGTACTTGATTAAGGATTAACACAACTCTTCAAGTGGCAAAGAAGAATTAACTATGAGCTAAATGATTCCGAGCGCCAGTAGCTCTAAATAAACCTATTACCTTTACGATTCCATAACATACTTTAGTGCATAAATTGAGTACTTGTTGGAAGAAAAGTTAGGCGAGTAAGGTAATTTTATGTGAATGATTTAAAATAAACATTTGTCCTCAAATTTCCCCACAAATAGCGCAGAATGGTTGCAAATAAGAAGAAAGTTAACTTAAAAGTCTCAATCTGATTGGCCCGAAACTACCTGTAAAAAGAATCAACTATTTTAAAAATGTTTGACATTTATCGCACTAGTTAACTTCGTTATTAATCTACTATTGACGAAACAGTGTAGCAACGACATGAGGGGAAAGTGTTATTGATCATTTGGGCTAGAATGGGAAATTAAATATATATATATATATATTCTTTATGCGCACTTAATAACAGATTCTGTGTAATGTAACTCGATAGTGTACTTTATAGATGGGAACTGAGTAAAGAATACATTAGGCACTTTCCGAAATAACATGTTGACATAGGGTTGAAGATGAACAGGATTCTTTTCTGAACCTAATATCCGGTTCGCCAGTAATGCGTCATACCAAAGGCCAACAAAGTTTGGCATCTTTTACCCAAGGTCGGAACAATCATGTTTGCTTCCATACCTATATGGGAGTGAGCCAAGGCTTTTCCAGTAGACGAACACTATTTACAAATCAGCACTCTGTAACATACGTCTTGCTGTTCCAACGGAGACTTTCAAATTCACATCGTCTTTCGCTGCACGTGTCAAGTCCGGTGATCCAGTGAATACAAACAACGAACGACATGCTAGTTATATTAGCATGGAAACCAGTAGCGCCTAAGACTAATCACGTAATTAGCATTCAGGAAGAGCATCCCCATTACGAATGTCAGATTTCGACACAAAAAACAGGCATTTATTTGCTTGCTGGACGATAGGATAAAACGTTTACGTGTTTCTAGTGACATATTGTTACATATTCATTACACATTATTCACTTTTATGCACATTCCATCTCATTTTCTTTGATTTCCTCGGCAAAAAAGTATTATCACCTTTGTTTGTTTTTTTTTCCCAAAAAGTGATATTTTTAAAATGGTTAATAGTCAACTATTGTTGAAACTGCAGAATAAAATATCTTAAGAAAAAATTAAGTGTACATTTAACGTTACAAACTGACAAACGTTCAATTAATCAATGCTAATTACTTATTACAAGGTGAAAATGCCCACTCAGTAACCAATGATAATAATTGGCACATGTTACAATGTGAGGAAACTGAAATTGTTAGAGAGAAACTAGAAATAAAAAAAGTAGTCCACTTTGCAAGAGAAATCGGGAAAAAATCACAGGAGCGAAAAATCAAGAAAGAAAACAAAGAAAATCGAAAATTGTTTGCGTTTTTTTTTTTAATGGTGTTTAACGCCCGTTTTTACTACTGAGGCACCACAGACAGTGAACATTGGTGATACATAAAATGAAATGATAAACTGGGAAAACATTTTTTAAGGAAGGAAACGTTCCAGGCCTAAGTTTAGGGTACCTCCCCGGCATTTGGCAGTTATGAGGACTGAGGAAAACCTGGAAAAAACCTCCGTCAGAGAGGACGGTCCTGGCGGGATTCGAATCCCAGACCCCCGCTCACGAGCCCGCGCCTTAATGACCTGGGCCAACCGTGGCGGTATTTGCGTAAAGTAAGACCCAAGTAGTTCAGAAAAATTAGTAAGGGAGATGGTGATGAATGTAAGAAAGATTATTAGATAGATTTAAATAGGAAATAGGGTCCAATAGCTAGAGACTGTGTAAACTCAGTGTATGTATTAGTGGATTATGAAGTATTATAACATTTTGAAGTATTTTGATAAATATTAGTTTTGGTAGAGTTAATTTTTTAGATATTCTCTTTGTTTGTCTGCGGATAAATGGGTAATTTAGAAACAAGGGAAATACTGGTACAGAAATTGTATTTAGTTGGTAAAAATAACGGTTTATGCATAAACTATTTATAGCATTGTGTTATTATATAGATCAGAGCCTGGTTCCCTGGATAAACCGAAGACTGGCATTTGAGGTAATCAAAATGGAAAAATATTAGATTGAATTATTTAGAATTAAAATATTGTATATATATTTAACGGTGTTTAATGCCATTTTCACTATAAGGCATCGCGGGCTGTGGGCACTGATGATACATGAGATGAAATTATATATTGGGAAAGGATTTATTTAAGGAAAGAAACGTTCCAGACCTAAATTCAGGGTACCTTCCCGATATTTGCCATTGGCGAGGACTGAGGAAAACCTGGTAAAAAATCTGTCAGGCAGGACGATCCTGGCGGGAATCGAAACCAGACCTCCCGCTCACGAACTCGTGCTTTAACGACCTCGGCCACCCGTGAAGGTATATTCCATTTTATGTAACATAAATATGTGAAATGTGAATAAATGATGATGATAATAACAATAATAATAAGAAACAAGACACCTAAAACTGCCACCTCAAACATCTCTTATAAAATTATTGATACCGATAGGCTATTTTTGTTAGATTCTAGGGCACAAATTTAGTCTACAGAGAATATTAATTAGATAAAGTACTTTTTTCAGCAAATAGTTATATTTTTAACGAACCTATAGCCATAAGTGTATAAAAATTAAACTATACGAAATTAAAAAATATATTGAGTTTACCGCATGTTTCTTATGCAAATATTTTACGATTAATCCATTTTAAAGTTTTGCCCATTAAAAGCAAGAGAACAGTAATATGACAATTAAATAGTCAGTTCTAGCTTTCTTTTCTTTTTTCTTTTCTTTCAAATGAATCATCTTATTCTGTTACCATACGCCTAGGAAGATAGCATCAACATTGAAAACACATAAAAGTTAAACAAATCAAGATTTATATTTAGGAACAATTAATAACACAGAAAGCATAAGCGACGAAGAGACTAAGAAACAAAATTGAATAGAGCAGGACAAGTATATCAAGTTTAAATTAAATATGATGGGATAAGAATAAACAGAATGTTACGAAAAACTTAAATAAGGGGAAAACATTAGTTGAATCTATATTGTATTACGATAGTAAAATGTCAGTTATAAATATGGCGCAAGAGTTTTAAGGCTTGACATAAGAAATGAAGAAATTAGAAGAATAATGAATGCAGAAGTTCATGTGCTATAGATTAGATCATTAAAGAGCGTCCGTAAATAAATAAAAAAATAAGATTGGATCAAAGAAAATATATAATTTCATAATTTGAAATCCCTGGAAGAACAAGGAGAGGAAGACAATTAAGATAGACGGCAACCATGTATAATCATGAACTGAAAAGATAACACAAATAGTATCTTCAATTCTACATCAAACTGTCAAATCTGACATCCTTATGTAATACTTTTTAGCTTCAAGAAATAGCCTACTATGTGTAAAACATTCACATTCCAAACGTTTATCTAAATCTCTTTCTATTAACGAATTCCTATTCGTAATTAACCCAATTTTAAAAGTATCGCTACCTATAGAATTGAAACCAAACTTTTTAATGTGATATTTATGGAAAACAAGAAATTTTACCTGCACCATATTTATTTTAGGCGGTTCTTTTCAATGAACGTTCTAATAACGGTAATGGATATCCGAATTCAGAAAAACGTATTTCTTGTAATTTGGAGGTTCCATTCTTGGTACTCTTGAAGAATATTTCAGATAATATCTTAAGGGCTCCACTAAGATTCGCAATGCAATTTGAGAAATGATCCGAAAAGTAGAAAATTCGGTCTGAAATGAGGAGGTAAGTTTATTTAAGTGTCGCTGCGCTGGCCAATTGACTACAGTGCGGCACAAGTCCAGTGTATGTGTCTAACATTAAAGAATATAAACGGATGACATTTTTTTTTTGAAATTATGAAATTTATCCCTTTTAACAAAATGTCTAATATATATTTTTTCTTTAATTCCGAAGATAGATGAGCAATGTTTACATTTTAATCGTACAAATTACTTCTGTCCTACACATGCTATATTATTACATCTTTTTAAGGTAGTAATAATTACGATTTAATTAAAATAAAATGTTTTATTTCATTTTGCATTTTAGTAACATTGTTGTGGCTATTTCTTTCTTGAAAGGAGATACTGACAGATAAGAAATGATGCTAAAGCGTGGGAGGTAGGAGAGACCAAACGCACAATTCCTGCGGCAGAATCTAAAATAATAATAAAAAAACTTAATGGTGCACTACAGATATTTCGTAAAATATTTTCATCGATAGCCACACTCGTTCCATAATAACGTCCTACCTGAAAAGTATTAGAAATATTGCACTCTCTCCCTCTCTCCACTTAGCCTCTTACTCAAAATGGTCAGAAAGCTATCTAATAGTTTCTGCTCGAACATGTTTACGGTGCTTTCCTCTAAAATCTCTATAAATATACATTTCTGTCCTTCCCATTTCCCCCAGTGGGCCATAAAATGTCTTCTCAGATAACGGACCCAAGAGGGTTTGGTTTCCTTTTTTCGATACATGAAACCAAGTCGTAAACTGTCACTATAGACTTTTATCTGGTTCTCTAAGGACCTTCACTTATAGTTCCACTTACTTGCAAGTGCCTCACCAACTTCTCTTTTTTGACGTAAAATTTTGCAACTGAACTATCTTAACATTCGATAAAAATATAACAGTTTCAACATTTCATTGTTTTATGAGGGTGGTCTGCACAGTTCTGGATCTCGACCATAGGTAACCATGCAATGTGCAAAGTAATTTCTTTTTTATGTTGGCACTTCTGTTTTAAACATTTACTTGAAATATAAAGTCATTGTTTCAAATAATTTATTTAATACACTTTTCTAAACCAGATGTGTTGTAGATATTCCATAAAACAGATAAAATTGAGTATTTTTATTTGTTTTATTTATGGACGCTTTTCAATATCTCAGGTCATCAGTGTCCCATTCAATTCAGGATGTGAAATGGCGACAAATTTTGCTCAGAGGCTTCTTTCAGGCTTGAGGTTCTTTATCGTGCCGTAAATGTACGACACGGGACACACAGCTTTACTCCCCTTCCGAAGGGAGTCATACTTAGAATTTTTACGCCCGAAAAATCCATCGATCCTGGCCGGGTTTGAACCCGCGATCTTGGATTTAGAAGACAAGCATATGGTTACCGCTACACCACCAGGACCGACAAAATTGAGTAATGTGTAGCAATAAAATTCTGTATAAAAATGGTTTGAGGCCAAAGAAGGTTATAATATATAATTTATAATAAGTTACGTGGACATTTTTCCATTATCAACAATTAAAAATTGAACTACTAAATTTAAACCTGACCGTACCAGCTTTGAGAAAGACATTAAAAATTCCAACATCAGTTTGAATTCATTAAAAAAAAAAATGCTTATGGAAAAATTGATGAGTTAAAATGCAAAATTGCTCAGGCTATGGGTATTGTAAAGGAACGTGTAGGATATCAAAATGTATTCGTATGAAAATATGGCAATAAATTTTGAAGCATTTTGATTGTAACACAACTGATTTTTATGTGTCGACTCATTAGTGGGATGAGACTTGCATTCATCATCACAAAGCAGAATCTAAACTGCAGTCAAAAGAGTGGACAGAAGCCAATTTTTGAGCGCAAGTGAGTTCCATCTTGCAGGAAAGGATATGGCATCAATCCTTTGGAAGGTTATTGGAGTTTTACTAATTGTTTTGAAATGGGTAAAGTTATAACCGAAATGTAACTATTCCAATCTTCTAAACCAACCAGGTTAAAAAAGTGAGAAATTACACGATTTGTACAGAAAAAAAATGTAGTTTTTCATCAAGTCAATGCACCTGCACAAAAATAATTTATCGATGGAAAAATTGAGAGATTTGAATTCCGAATTTAGGGAACAGATGGATTTCCGAATTCCATCTGTCCCCAAAGCATATACTCCCTCCTTCTGTGTTTTTCATCAAATCAAGAGCCCATTGCAATATATAGAAATATTTTTCATACCTTCCGAGAAACTAATTCAGAGGAGCATCGCTAATATATATATATATATATATATATATATATATATATATATATATATATATATTGACCTTAAGGGAATTTATCTTGAAAAACAAAAGTAATGTTCAAGTTAAAATCCAGCTTTTTCATAGCAAGACAGTGAACTTTTCTACAGAATACTATGTTTCAATATTCCTGCACAAGCCTGGGAAACATATTATTGAACTTCGGATGAATTGGCAGACCTTTATTACGCATTCTTTTCATATTCCACATTATTTTTACCAACATTTCACAAATAAATGCAAGTGTAACTGATATATAAACAATTTGTTCTCTTCTGCCATACTATTCCAAACTAAAGAGATACAAGTGACATTTTCATTGTAACTTTTCATAAAAGTATAACCTCCTTACTTTAGTTAGATATTTTCTCTACAAGTTAATGGAAAGAAACATTTCTAACGCTAAAGCTAGTTTAAAGTCCTTTAATTATTAATATATAATTACAAAATATGTATAGTATTCTATTAATAATATAATAAGGACCTAATTTGAATTATTTACTTTATTGAAATTAATGAGTATAATATAATAGATTTTATTAAATTAATTTTAAATATTAATTAAATGTTAATATAAATACTTTTTATTTATTCCATCTTGTGGTCCAATTCTAATGAAAATGGATATGATGATATATGTCAAAGCGAATAAAGAAAATGTTAGTTTCATATTTAATACAAGAACAATAAGATACGTGATTTATTTTAAGATTAAATATTACGTAGGTGCAAACTTTTGAATTACATTTGGTGTATTATGGAAGTAAGCCATTGTCATTAATGAAATACGTGTTTCATAATGCGTGCTGTCCTCAAAATGATGAACAAACAATTCAATAGTTTTACAATGAACTAATGTACTTCAAGTTTGGGATGTATTAATGAAATTTTCTTTAGCTTCAGTATTGCATCTGTACACAATATTTCTAAAACATAATTTATTTCGTGCCTCTGTAGTCTTTAATTTAGTCTCCTTAGGCACCATGTTCTAAATAACAAAAAACGTAGAATTTTTAGGAACATTATTACTATTGCTGCTGTTGCCCAACATTTTACTGTTACTGATCTCTTGGATTACACGAGGTGATGTATATAACTTGCTTTCGTTACTGTTAATAGTATCTGAATGACAGATTAACTCAGATAAACATGACTTCTGTCCCACTTTGTTAAATTACCATGTCACCATTAACGTATAAAGAAATTCCGGTTGAGAATAGTTGCCTGGGTGAGATTTTTTCATTCTGAAAAGGCGAATGCCAAGCGCAAAAATGCTAATGGATTCCAAGCTTATTTGCGCCACATTTAATTAATTGTCGTAGAGAAGTTGTCTTGCGATTCGCAAGAAAGTATGCTGGCAATCGTGTTCCAAGCAGAGAAACTGTTCCCAATGTATTGTCGATGAGGGACATCATTTTCAGCATTTTTTATTACATAGGTTAGTGATTATTATCAGTTTTAAATGCAGTATCATTTTATGTTATCAGCATAATATCAATACTAAAATGAAAGTGCTAATTTTACGTGCAGCGGCTGTGCTTCTCCAGTAAACTGCCGCGCTCAGGCGGCCCGTTACTCAGATAATCTCACCGTATAATGACGTTAACCTAACTTATTTTACGGATGACAAACCTATCTCCAAAAGAAATTTGTTTCCAATTGGTGTGCGGAAGCTACTTGAACATGGAAGAAAGCACAAATATTTCACAGAAAATAGTTTTTGCTCTGCACTAACAAAGTCTAAAACATTAATTTGATTTTGTGTGCTGAACACAGTTAATCCTATCTTATATCTCAGAGATATTTAAGAGGTCAACAGTGTGAACGCTTAGGTTCACAAGAATTCATAAAATTAAGCGCGGTGTTTAATTTTCAATACACCATAGAATGAGGTCTGTTCACTAAGCAAAACTAAAATGAAAAGATTGCAGTATATTGGATTTTGTTTAGTAATTACAATAAGAATAAAATATACTTTACTTGAAGTATATCAGATTATACTTCACGCGTTTTTAATCTTAAGTGCTTTGCTTCGTTTCATAGTAACATCTCAATTATTAAAGAAAAAAAAAAGTTTTTGTATAGGAATATAGCCTTCAAGTAATAGTTTAATTTATCACCACGAGTTTTTACCCCTTTTCTTTCAACACTATTATTATTCCCACGTATTCATAACTGACAGTAGATTTGAAAATGACGTATGTAGCTAAAACACAAAATTATACTTTTGACAAAAGGTTTTTAATTAGGCATAACATGAAGTAAAATAGAATAACATTGCTCTCACGCTTCAGCACCGGAAGGCTATATAAATGATATGTCATATGAAGTTTACTCTTACGGGAAAAATTCACCCTTGTACTCCCATGCTAAAATTAGATATTTTAATGCTCTTGAGTTCATTGCCTCTGCACGCAGCCTGAGAAGAGCTATAAAACACACAGCGGAGACCACACTCAACTTATGTTTAAAGGCTGTTCAATGTGCAAAACAGAGAGACCTCCAGATGCAACATCAACTACAGCAGATATGAACGAATGAATACATGAATTTCAAACAAACACCAAATCAGTAATATATTATAATAATGCAATTACTTGATTGAACCGATTTTTGAATTCCGTTTTTATAACTTGAACTCATTCTATAAACACTCCTGGTTGTTTGTATAAAGGGATTTTTCATCATTTTATGCCTCATCTATTACCAACCTTTGAAGAGGACCATACCTTTACTTTTTTAAATACTGATTTATCATTTTGTTTCTTCATTTTCCTCTTCCGTTTCTTTTTTTGTCTTAATTTTCCTAAATAATTTCCATTTCCTCTTTCCAATTTTTAGTTTCATCATGTTCCAAAATACGAGTAGTCATATGCTGTTTTGTTACACAGTGGACATGTGTCCTTTAATATCCTAAACCTGTTAGGTTTATCACTCATATCCTAGCCCATGGAATCCTTCCCTTAACAGAAGTCCACACATTTCTCTCTTCCCCATTCATTCTTAAAGCCTCAGTTCCAGCGGTTTCTTTTCATCGATTAGCACGTTTTCCTCTATATATTCTACATGATATTTTTAATATTTTCTTTGGCAGAGCCTCGGGTAGCTCAAACGAGAGGCATGGCCGATGATTGAGATCACTGACGAATATGAGTGGAGAATTTGTCTCATCTGTGAGGAGGATGAATCATGGACATATGTTCTGACTGAATGTAAAGGTACGGAAGAATAGAGAGAAAAGTATGTACCGCACTCCTTTACAGGATAGAATAGAAGGAGATGGTCATGCTGGACTTTGCGGGCAGACAAGGAACGAGATATTAGGCAAATTTCTAACGCAAATGAGACAGCTGACAACCGGAGTGGGGGGTGGGGGAAACAAATTGAGTGAATCCACCTGTGTCATTCATAAAGGGATTTCTTTTGTAATTGTATGCGTATTTTTAATATTTTTAAAAAGTATGTTTTAAGTTTATTGTGAATATTTAATATATCTTATGCAAAAACAAACTTAACAAAAGTTTCATAAAATAAGATTCGGTCCGTTGGACCTGTGCGCCTATTGAAGTTGTTTTCTATTGTATTGGTAATAAATACACTGCTAATGCTAATACTTGCTTTCTAAAAGAATTTTCCTGGATTATCAGTCGCTTTCTGAACAGATTAACCATGCCAAACTTTTCTAAAGTATTTTGTGCCATATACAGACTCTTTCCCTGTTATTAATTCTTAATTTAATAGACACATTTTTGCAATATCCTGGTCATCCAATCCCTTTATTTATATCAGTGCTTATTCATTCTATATTTTGGCTATATTACTAAATCTTTCTAATCTGCCAATACTAAGTATTTTGGCAATATTCTTGATAAATCGAAAAGAATATTGCAGAAGGACCTATGTACTAAATGCACATTAATACACTGTGCCTCATTTTCCCAGATTTCGGCTTCATATAACTTTTGATTTTATATCATTGCTTCACAGACTCTTTCTAAACATTTTTGCGCATCTCCAGCATGTTACTCAGACAATACCTTATCGCCTTCATTGAGCCTTTTCCACTCGCCAATTGTCTTTCACTTATGTTCCTGCCATTACTATTAGGGGGAAAAAATCTATTTTCCTTATTATTTCAATAGCAGAGGCTGCCGAAGTTCATTTTTCATCCTTTTTTAGTTTCTGGCGGTTTTCAAAAACCATAATTTATAATTAATTCTTAATTTTTACAAAATTTACCGGTTACTTTTACTGATCTCTTCAGTGCCACATTTATAATCGAGACGGGTGGCCGAGGTCTTTATGGCAAGGACTCGCGAACGGCAGTTCCGGGGTTCGAATCCTGCCGGGATCCTCCACCATGACTGAATTTTTCTCCATAATTTTCTCAGTCCTCATTAATGGAAAACGCTGGAGCGTATCCTAAACTTTGGCCTGCAACGCATTCTCCCCCACCACACAGAAAATCCTTTCCTAACTTATATAATTGGTCGCGTGATACCTCAATAGTGAAAATTAAAAATTCCTACTTTGAAATGGACCCTAAAACTGAATGATCCACAAAAAGTAGACTGGAAACTTCTCCAATATCGCCGGCAAATGTATTTTGTTTTCATAGTCTCTTCTAATAAAATAAGCAAATTAAATAGGTTAGGGCTTAATTTACACTTTTGTTTTAAGCCATTACTCTTCCACGCCTTTACTCACCCTTTCCAAATGTATGCCGAATCGGTTATCTTTATATATTCCTTACATAAATTTCTGATTTAATATTTTTTCTTAGTTCTACACACAGTGCAACTCTAATGATAGTGTCAAATGCTTTCTTAAAGTGTACAAGTGACATCTATAATCTACCTGCTTTTTTACTAAGACAATTATCTTAAGAGTTTCCTGTTCTAAATGCGTTTATATATTTGGTGAGAAAATGGCCAACACAACACTAGAGATTTTATTAGGTATGTTTATTGGCAGCATTTACTAAGTTGCCTCCTATTTACACAGTGTAAAGCGTTGGGTCATTGTATTTATATTCCCACTTAAATGTATAGCATATTAAGAGTTGATCAACAATATATGAACTGTTATTGTTGATTTTATTTATTTACGGACGCTCTTAAACATTTCTGGTCATCAGCGTTCCCTTCAATTCAGGTTGTGAAACTGCCGACAAATTTTGCTCAGAGGCCTCTTCTTTCAGATTTGAGGTTCTTTTACGTGCCGTAAATGTACGACACGGGACCCACTGCTTTACTTCCCTTCCGAAGGAAGCCATACTTAGGATTTTACACCCGAAAAAATCCATCGATCCTGGCCGGGATTGAACCCGCGATCTTGGATTTAGGAGGCAAGTATTGTTACCACTACACCACCAGGAACGATTTATGAGTTGTCTCAGGTGGAAAATGTAATAAAGTTTCTCTCCTACCTGCTGGTGGTACGAAAAATGAATGAGCGGCATTGCAATGGCTGAACTTGCATCAATGAACAGACTGTGGTGTTGTGAGCCTCTCGACCTCATATTTTTCATTTCAGGATATGCAATCTTGGGGATGTTAATGCGTTGCTCTTTAGTTTTACCATTCTGCCAGTGTTTATTGAACGCTAAGACGATCGAAGGTAGCGTAGGAATGAGAAAATATGACTCATTAAGTACCCTGTTATTTCACCTATCATGATTGAAAGTGAAAATACCAAAAGGATACCATGTAGGGGACAGACAAGTACCCTTTACTACGCGGATGAAGTGATCTTAATAGCAAAAAATAACGATTTACAAACACTGCTTCATCAACTCAATATAACAGATAAACAATTCAACACGAGAATATTGCGGTAAATGGGGGGTTAATGGCATGCATTGGATAGTAATGTGCTGTAAAACATCGAAGTGATTGTTGTGACATTAAAGCATTCTTGAAGTTATCAATCGCGAGCTAATTCCACGCTCGTCCGGCGTGCATGAAGCATGGAAAAAGTCAAGCTCTGCGCATCAGTATAGCTGCATATTTGAAGATTTTGGTTAGGAAAAGCGCCAGTCTATCGAGAGACATAAGCAGGTCAAAATGTAAATCCCCTCTCCCTGGCCATCACAACAGAGCCCTAAAGGTAACATTTGAAATTTTAATAGAAATAGCATAGAGAATATACAAGGCTGCAATAGCAACAGTTCAACACAACTATCATTTCATTCTATTATTTGTTTTCCTCGTTCCTTATGTATATTTTAATTAGGGTGTTAGGAATTTTTAGGGATTAAAATCAGGAGCGTGCCCCTATTGTTGAGCCTCGTGCGTGTCAAATTAACTGAAAGATTAATATAAGGCGAGGGTTCCACTGGAGATTGTGGTAATGTTATCACAAAATGTATGCTAATTTCTAAGGATATTCCAAAATGAAAACTAGAAATAGAGAGGAAAGTAATACTAGTTCTTATGTTATCAAACTACAGTGAGTTACACGTAGAGGTTAAACAGATAAGGCAGGCCAATTGGCTGCATGCTTGAACGATACATCTGGAACAAAATATTTACGCGGATAAAACCTCAAAATTACAACACTGTAATAAAACCCATCATAACATATACAGCTGATATAAAGAAAACAAAGTATGCTGTAGGCCACAGAATGAGCATTTTGCGAAACAGTGATAGAAAAACATTAAGAGATAGAATTGTAAGTGAACATGTAAAATACAAATATATTACAAACATTTATAAATGGAGGAGGAGGAGGATAGAATGGAACAAATAGGTTAATAGGATGGCAAATCGTAGGACAGTGTGAATATAAACCAAAATCCTGCAGGACGAAGAACAACTGGACGTGGCCAAAAACATTGGCATGATAACCTAACCTAGGAGCACTAGAGAAATACAGACAGTATACCTATATAGAATAAGAAGATGGTAAATGTTGGGAAGTAAAAAAAAAACAAAACAAAACAAAGAAACAAAACAAAACAAAACAAAAAAACAAAACAAAACAAAAACATTTATCTGTCCATTTTAATCTACTTTCTGGTTAGTTGCACCTAAGATTGTTTCAGTTTTCTTGAGCGATGAAGAAAACATTTTGGCTGGGCATGAAGTGATTCAAATTCACTGAGTTTTGCATGGGAGGTCTAGCTCAATCAATCAAATGAGCCATTTAATCAAATGGGAAAAAGAAAACAGATCATTATAAAAAATAATCCCATCGCAGTTTTATCAACCTGTTTGCAAAGCAACACTTACATTTCAGAGTAGAATTCTTGTAATGATGGCAAATTATGATTATCACAAGCAATATCACGAGAGGGTCTGAGATTACCAATAAATTCACGAACGTAGTGAATGAAATTATATGGAAAGCTCAGACACTCAAGTGATATTTATTGGGATTATTTCACGAATAAAATAAGAATTTAAACATAATTCCTCTAAATTTGGCTTACAAAATTGTAATAATTATGTATTTGTACTTAACCTTTTCAAGTAATCTTGCGACAGAAGAATGGGGATTATCAGTAATGCCAATGCAGAATACTGGTTTAGGACTATTTCATGAAGAATAAAAGTAACATATATTTGAAATTCGCGCACAGAATATTAACACTTATTATACTTATATATATATATATATATATATATATATATTGTATTTAGAAACCGTGAGAGTCAAATGGACACAAGTTGACTATTACAATCGCTACCGTTCGATTTTCTAATACCAACTGGGGAAAAAAACACCACATACAATATTTCTATCTTTCTTTGTATTCTGCGGTTTGGAATATCTAATGATAAGATCAATTTGTACATTTGACGCATCATCAAAACGCTTTGAAGAACCGTCTATTTTGCCTTATGATTGTTGATTGTTCATGCTTTTGTTGCTATCAATAGCTCCTCACCGCCTCTAGCAAAAGTGGTTTGTGATGCCTATTCAGGATTTGTATAGTGGAGGTATAGAGTTGGCTACACTGACCACAAGATAAATGCACGTCGTGTGATTAAACGAATATGATATTTTTTTCGATAATTTCATTCCGTAATTGGCTGTGATTGGTCGAAGTTCAAAATTTTGTTTAGTTTCATTGATCGATTTTAAGACGACGTCACGTGAGTGAAATGGTCATTACAATTTATCATTACCGGGCTATTTTGCTGTGTGCGTTGGTTTAAATTGATCTAAATATATAAAGCTTTCGCCGACGCTACGATCAGCATCAGCAGTGGCCTGAAAGTGTTGCAGAGGCAGAGGTACTGAACCGCTAGAAGTACTAGGAGAGTTGTGGTGCAGACGTTGTTTGTTGAATAATAACGGATTCCAATGTTGCTTATTTGAAAACCTCTGCCTTTATTTGTATTATCTGGATGCTGCTCTATTTCTAAGCCCTCTCTTCTAATCAGATTATTGTGGCAATTATTATTTTTTTTTCAAATATTATTCCATGGTATCATTAAATGGCCTGATCCGCAATCGCTGATTGAGGCATTACTGTCAGCTTTTGTTCTCCGAGCCCAGTTTGAGTGGCTGTTCTGGGCCCCTGTTTCACGAAACAGTACTTTACTAGTTACTAACCATAATTCCCTCAGTTCTGATAAAACCTGTTTCACGAACAGCTATTCCACAATGGTAGAATCGTAACATTTTGTCATTAGTCACTTATCTAACTAGAGTAACGACTGTATCCGAGCGTCCAGAAGGCTGTTTCGGGGATATTTATTAATCCATGGACTGTTTGTTGATGCGATTTTGTTTTTGCGGTATGTATTTTAAATCGTATATTCAAGTCAAGAAATAGCATTATATCTACTATATCGAAAAGAATCTCTAATATTCAAAACAAAGTAACAGTGCCGCATATTAACAAGCATAAAGAAGTGCTATTTGGGCAATTCTCCTGCAAAATACGAAGAAAGCTCAAATGTGGGAAATAATAACGCAAGCTGTGAAAGAGTCGGGGTTAATTACATACCGGAAAGATTACGCATATGTGAGGGACACATTTTGGCAAAACATCAAGGAAGGTACAAAAGAAATAATCATACTACATAAAAAAAAGTGTCAATATCAGGCGGCTGCTTCAAATCCAAATGGTGGATGCTTTTATTTAACATTCATATTATTATCTACCGATAATGTGTAAGTAGCTCAGTTTCTATGGTATTTTTTCAGGTGAAAATATGTAATATGGAATGGTTGGTGTATTTGAAATCACACATTTCATAAATAATCCTTAATGAACTGGATACTTAAAAGCGAAGAATCTAATTGACAGAATCAATACCTAACCTAAAATATGTACACTAGTATGTAAATTCACCATACGAGATTCACGGGTAGAGTTCCACTATATAGCAATACGCAATATTACAAGACCAAATGTTTCATGAAACAGAACGCTGATAATATCAGTCTACGACACTAGTACCTAGTAGTTTACGCTCGTAAGTTCCAGGAACATACATTTGTAAAATAAACAATGGAAACTAGTTTTGCCATATCACGAGCTTCGTGAAACAGGGCACCAGTCATATTAATGTATATTTTTCCACATTTGCATGGTACTTTACAATTCTCGTGGAATTAAGAGGACTTTTGGGTCTTTCACTACGCATAGTTACTCTGCCGCCCCCCCCCCCCCCAACGGTTCTGCATCTCTGCCTTCCCAGACACTTTCAGTCCACTGGTGATGCCGATCATAGCGTCCGTGAAAGCGGATTTTTATAAATAGATTAATTAAATGAACGACCACATCAAAACAGCCCAGTAATGTTCAATAACAACAACTTCGGCAGTGAAAGTCTGAAGAAAAGTGACTGAACGAATCCGTGAGTCTTGGGAACCAAGACCACCTGAAGATTGAAAATTTGTTTATTTGTTTATCAGCTCTTTCAATCTGCACTCGCAGGACTTAATATTTTAATTTACTATTTCATTCAGCTTATTGGACATAAATATTGAGTGTAATTAATTTCAAGGGAAAACATCCTTATCCCTTTCCTATTATGTTATGATGAGTTATTCTCTAATCATTCTACGTCACAAATGATTTTCCTGTCACTCACAATTTCTTTGTTGATCATCATTGTCGGTCCTGGTAATGTAGTGGCAGCCATACTTGCCTTATAAACCCAAGGTTGCGGGTTCAAACCCGGCCAGGATCAATGGATTTTTTCGGGGTGTAAAAATTCTAAGTATGGCTTCCTTCGGAAGGGAAGTAAAGTCGTGGGTCCCGTGTCGTACATTTACGGCAGGAAAAAGAACCTCAAGCGTGAAAGAAGAGGCCTCTGAGCAAAATTTGTCGCCCGTTTCACGCCCTGAATTGAATGGGATGCTGATGATCTGAGATGTTAAAGAGCGTCCTTAGTGCCTTTTTTTATAATTGGTGACTTTAAGAAAGAATCTTTGTGCATATAAAGCATCTACAGCGTTGGCTTTTTTTTTTTTTTTTTTTTTTTTTTTGTGCCTATTCCTGCTTAGCTTTATTATTGGTTCTTATTTTTGCGATTTTTTGTTACTGTAGTGTGGCGCTTCAAAGGGAGAAATAAGAAGTAATTAGAAGCAAATGAGAGTGGTTGATGGTTCCGTACTTGGAGGACACGGCAGCTCAGTTGGTTAGAGCGTCAGTACGTAAGGCTGAAGATCCACGTAATTCTTCCTTTCCAACCTATGTTCTACACACGGCTAGAGCGAATGAACTATTTCATTAAGCAATTGCTTGCTCCAGCGCAGCAGTTATAAAGAATGTTTTACGGCAGTTCATTTTACAAAGAAAATTGTGTATGTCTAACAATGCGTTCATTCATCCTAGGAAGACTTTCATAACAATTTTAAGTCCGTTAAGTAGGTCGCTTAGTAGTTTCATGTTCATTGTGGACAAGCGATATTCGTTTGTGAGCTGTGCATCAGTTTTGCGCTACACGGCTCCGGTTAAAAGATTTACAAGCAACAATGACGCGATAAGAAAACAATTCAGATGCGGGTCGTCCGTAATGAACACGAGACAACTGCACCGACTTTATGTACATCACATTTCCCTGGATATTCCGTTGGATTCCTTTGTTACTCAACAAGGAACAGGCTCTCCTTTTGCACACAGTTAATATAAAAAACGTTGAGGAGGAGAGAAATCAGTTTAGTAAATGTTTTGAAACATTAGACATCTGGCAGACGACAAAATTTCAATGCTGAAAATCTAAATCAGGAATACACTTAGCTGTGTGCTACAACTGACAAACAGTATTCCAGTATTTTTCTAAGTTTTTTTTTTTTTACAAATAATATTGCTGTTTAAAAAACATATGCACCATTATTTAAATAGTTTTTTTATTATTAAAAAAGTAATTACATACAACTTCAGGTGATAATTTCTGTAATTGCTTTTTTCCTGTCCATGTCATGTGTTTAAATTACATTTGAGCAGCAGAGAGCCTCACCTTATTACTTGCACATTGCAGGGTTTCAAAATTGGTTCACGAAATGGAAAGTTAATATAAATGCTGTTAAAGCATTTTCTCTAAGCATCCATTGAAACAATATCGCACACTGTGCATTGTTGATGCCCTTATTCCATACTATCCACTTGTCAAAGGTTTAAGCATCCCCTTGATGCCAGACTAGCTTTCAAACAACTCATGTGATTGAGGCACATGCTACTATATCCACTTTACCGCATTTTAAACGTTTGCTCAAACAGTAGAAAAGTTTTTACAAGTCTGTGAAACTTTGGGGTTTGCAGCCATAACATTATCTCCTGAAAGTGAGGCAACGAGTCCAATACGAAGCAACAAGTATGATGATTTTTCCTCTTAAAATTGAGTTTACTTTGAATACAGAAATGAAAGAAGGAACACATGTACTAAAGACAGATATAGCCATATAAATGGAATTTGAATTTCAAATGCATTCTCGCTGTTTTAAGGAGGCAAGCCGCTGTTAGTTCGAGGTTGTAAACTCTTTTCTTAGCTGTAAATTGTGTCTGTGGGTAAGGGAATTGCTTTCCGTGAAAAGCTACAGAACTTGGCTATAGCTTTGCCCAGCAAAGAATCCAGCGAGTGAATTACTCATCGGTAAGATCTTCTCGGCTGTAAAATAGAAGCAATAAAAGAAGGAAAAGAAAGACAGAGAGGAAAAGCCGAGGGTGGTGCAAGAAGTTTCGTTTCCGGCCGGTGCAGACTAGTTGTTTGAAGCCTCGAGGCACATTCCATTCCCATCGTCTGTCCCTCCACGTGGTTCGAAGCGCTGGAAAGTAAAAGTGGTACACGACGACGTACAGCCTCAGCTGGCATCTGGTCCTACCCTCCTCCTGCATCCCCATTCACGTTTCCGACTTGGGCTACGTTCACCTGCTAGCGGAAGTGCAGATGGCAAGTTTTCACAGGGGTTGGCCCCTTCCTCTCCCCGCAAGAGGCGGAACTGGAATCACTGCGCTAAGGCAAGTGAATCACGAAACAGCATATTTACAAACAAATCACTGCGCGTCATTTGAGAAGGGCATGGTAGGCAGATTTCCTCCCCTTAAATTAAAAAGAGCTACCTATTAGTACATACATTCAGCTGTCGCCAAGCCTTATACCATATAAGGTATTTCCTAAAAATTCTTGCCCTCATACAAAACCCGAAAAACTTCCTGGGTGCACTCGGCCTGCAGTTATGTTTTAACGGCTTTAGTAGCAATACAGATCTATTTGTTAATTTATATAAAAAAATAAAAGTTTTCAAAGTTGACACAAAAAATTGAAAATATGCCAAGAACAACGAAACTCACAATTGCTTTAACGGTAGCCAAAGTACACCATTATCCACCACTATTAATTAGAATGTTATCGGTGTTGGGATGGGTATCAAGCTGTTACGAAATACAAATGGGTTTACTTCCATACACCATGAAATCAATCAGCTATTACCAGCAAAACTGCAGTTTTAAATTCCGCTGTCGCAAGCAACTTGGCTTGCTCAATCGTGTTTATTACGCAAACTATGTCAGTCCTGGTTGTCTAGCGGAACCACACTTGCCTCGGAAACCCAAGAATCACGGTTTCAATCTCAGTCAGGGTCGATTTTTACGAGTAAAATCTTAAATATAGCTTTCTTCGGATGCTAGTATAGCCGTGGCTCCCATGTTATTGATTTACGTCACGTAAAACCTCAAGATTGAAAGAAGAAACCTCTGAGCAAAATTTATCGGCCGTTTCACGCCCTGAATTTATTTGGACGCCAATGATCTGAGATGATAAAGAGGTTTGTAAATAAACCAACTAACTACGCCAACTGCTTTCAGTTGCATTTCTGTAGGAAGTCCGTATTAGATTTTCTACTGTGTATTGTAGAGTATGCCCAGAGAGAATTTAGAGGAAATTTTCGTGTTAATTTCCAGGAATAATATCTCCAATGAGAAGCACAATTTTTACATTGATGAGCTCAAAGGGTATTCACTGACAAGAAACTGGCATAAAAACGGGTTTTAACAGAAGATAAGCTGGATTAAATAGGATACCGATTAGAAACTTCTCGAAAGTCTGTAACACGATTAGCCCAGCAAATTGATGTATCCGTGGGCCATGCATTTAAAGCCACTCAGCTGCTGTACCTTCTGTATGCCTGAAATTAAGCCCGTGGTGGTGCTGAAATAAAATATCCAAGAAGAAATTAACAATGTTCAGAGGGATGATTTGCGGCGAGTGTCTGAAAACTTTTATAAAGCTTTCAGGCATGTCTCATAGCAGAGGGCAGGCACTTCGAGCAATATTAAATACTATTTACTACTAATAAATAACGAAAGAAATAAAAAATGTGCACTCTGAGCTCCCTCAGGCAAATAGGGAGGTCATTAAGAAGTAATATCCAATTGGGAAAATCTATTTCCAATTGTGTAGCGGAATGAAGGCGCTGCACATCGGCACAAGTTTTCCGAATATCTTAAAGAGCAGATTAATTTTTAAAGTTTTTGGCGGTTCTAGTGTAGAGGAACAAAATATACTTCAAATTAATGGTTTCATAATAAATCATTGCATATATTAATATATAATTTATTTACCAACGCAAAATATATAACTCCAATATCTTTAACAGTTCATGACAAATATAGAGGACACAAATATAAAACTAAAAATTATGCTCCTTTTACTCATTCGTCACACTCTTAAGTAGGGAGCAGTTCAACAAGTACAGAGCTTGGTTCGATCTGCCACGTTGCATATTTTGATAAACCGTTAAACGTATTAGCTTTAACAATTTAATAAGTATTTCGTAAATTTTGTTAAATTTTAGTTAAAAACTGCTAATTCATAAAGTTTATTAAAAGATAATTTAATAAAATTATTAATTTTTTAAATGTATATGTACTCAAAATGCTAGGGATAATAGAGATAGATAAAAATACAAAAAAGTGCAAGTAAGTGATATAATATTAAGTTCAGAAAGATCTATTTTTTTACAAGGTTAGGTTGCCACCTATAAGACTTTAACCGAGGGAATTTATTTTGATTCAATCAGATATCTGGTCTTTTAAGTCGCATTTGAAATACTTTTATGACATATAAATTTCAAAATACATACATTATGAGCCAAACTATTGCGCAGTTTTGCATGTAATTGCACTAACACTAATGAAATTATCAGTGAATTTTATTTGTTTGTTTGTTTATTCTGAAGATGTTGGCTATGTCGCATTGGCAGTCGCTCCACGTCGACTGGAGATGTGTTCGGGCACACAAATGATTTTCTTCTTGTACAGACAACCAGAATCATCAAATTGCGCTAACCAAGCACGGATAGATTTACCTGTTGATGAACCCTTCCTGTACTCTGCTCGAAAGCAACGTTAAACTGTGATTATGAACTCAATTGCACAATCTCACAGCCTTCTCCGCTGCTGTGACCACAGTTTCACAAAACAGAAACTGATGATCAATGGAACACGTATAAATACAAATTATAAAAATGTCTTCGTGTTACTGCATAAGATGTATCAAGAACAAGCCAATGTTCAGAAAGTATTTATTTTTTGAAAAATCCGGCAATCTTTAGATTGACCATATATCATGGTGGTACTGTTAGATGCGCGCATGTACGGAAAAGTAAGAGCCGTTTTTAAAACCTTTAACTATATTTTGTCCAACATCACGGTTCATTTAATGCCGACAACCAATAACTTTAACTTACAATAACAGGCGCGATGTTGCATAAGATCATTGAACGTGTGCAGATCTTATAAGGAATACTTCTAGTTTTCTTCCAGTGAAAAACCACGTTATGTGCACAAAAATTCACAGATATATCAGCTCCATATTATGAACACTATAGTGTACATATTAGTCATCTCATACTGGTACAATATCTAATATTTGCCTTTGAAAAAGAGGACTGCAGTTTGGGTACTTTTCCAGAAGCCACCAAGTTCATTGGTCATCATGTTATCTACGCGGCATACTGTTTCAAAACAGCGACCTCTCAAGTGTACCAGTGTTACGTAACTGTTTTTGCATTTGCGATTTAGCCGAAGTAACACCAACATTCGCTGTAGTGGAACATGGCATTATTTTGTTCGAAGAACAAAACGAAAGGTAAATTGTACATACGCCGTATATTTTGATAGCAGCTTTCTTTGGAGCAGTCTTCATAGAAGCTGCCAGTTTTAAAGCTTGGAAATGAAAATATTCCTATTCATGGCTGGAAGACTGCAGTTTTTAAAATCTGCAAAGGACCCTCGGTCATGGCACTGTAAATTTCAACCCATGAGTAAGTGATTATTAACAAATGAGGTTCAATGGAAAACCATGGGGAAACAGTCTAAATGTGGGCACTGGTGTTGAAAGGACAATCTGCCGCACAGAAAAGTCCTGGCACAACTTTGAATCCATACCATGGAGAAAGGGGGTTTGCCTAAAAATTCAGAAAGTACAACAAATTTCCAAGTTCCTTACAGCTCAATTCGTATAAAAAAAGAGAGAAACAGGAAGACTTAAAATTCTATGCATGCCTGATTTCCCAGCCGCAGCAACAAAGAACAGCTCGAGATGAAAGGGAAGGGAAAAAGAGTTCTGACTGTGATTAAACTCCTGGTGACTGTGTTTTGGTTTTATAAAGAACCAGCGTATATTTTAAAAAGGTATTTGGTCTACATTTTCTTCTTTTACAAACTGAATTGAGCTTTATATTTTGGTAAATATTTTCCATTACAGACAATTCCATTGTAATCAACATGACAACATTTTGTAAACATTTTGAAAATATACATTAATAATTCATAGCTTGTCTACTTTTATGCATTCACAACTACAGAGCCCTCATTTGGACGCGTTATTCACAGACCCTTAAATTCAAGCGAATGGATTTCTACAGCACACCAAACGTAAATTTTTTGATCATACAGTGGAATTTCATGTACAAGATCGGAATTTTCTGCACTTAAGTATCTTTTGTTTTGTGTCGCTACATGGTCATGTAAATAAAACCATGTTTCATCCTTAAAAATAAATAAAAAATAAACACGGGTCAATAGAGCGAATATTAACTTTATCCAACACCCATTTGCAGAAATAAACTCCACTCACGTTATCGCGTCGTTGCAATTCCTGAACCATAGGGGTTTAATTTGAAAATTGTATGGCATTCCAAACCGAGGTTTGTGAAATTCCCGATCCCTGTGCAAGCTTTTTCAATGATTTCTTTGAACTTCGTTATAACTTTTCCCAGATGTCATCGAGGTTTTCCTCCGTAAGAACATGGCTTTTTATAATTTCGGTTTCTTATGAAGAATAGATCCCGTTTCCCTAAATTTATTCACAAGATTACGAACCGTGTCTGTGTGAGACGCACGAACAGGGAATCTATCTATAAATTGTCGTCTCACTTCTCTACACGTGTTTGTTGTCGCATAGGAAGCATAATATGAAGATTATGTGTGTTAAAGTATACAAACATTTTGGCATTTTAACAGCACTAATACATTATAACACTGAAACGCGTGTTCTCACAACCTTCAATTCTTGTACAGCACAAAGACTTCGCGTTAGCACATGGATAGGCGGAAAAGTGGAGGGGAACACAGAACCATTTAGAAACAGGGATGGCCACTTGTCCAAATGAAGGCTCTGTACCTTTATTTATGTTCTGAATCCCGTAATATTCATGTTCATGATAAAAAAAAAAACACGTTATGTCAGGCACATTTTTGTATTAGGGTGCCCTCGTTCTAGGATTTCATATCACCACTTCAAAATGTGTAGATTTACTAGAAATTAATAAAGAATATAAAGTAAATGAACATTTCTTATAGGAGAAGAATGAAAGTTTTTCAGAAATATTTCTTGGAGTTAATGGTTTGTGAATGGACGACTCATTCCATACTCAAGTTTCTCAATAGGTACGTTTTCTGATGCGATGTGAACAAAGTAACTAATTCATCTGCGTTTCCTTTGCGTAAGACTCACTATGTTTCCAGATATATTAATGATCTTACAGCTCTTATCGCATCTAGAGCTCGTGAAAGTGAAACAAAACGAAAACATAACCGGAACAATAAAGAAGCTAAAGCAACATTGAGCGGACGTTGCGATTAGCGATGGCATTAATGTATACAGAAACTTGAATCATTGATGAGCAAACACTAGGACTCGTTTGTGCAACTAAGTGATTCTTGATAAAGAGTGCACAGGGACAATCCCTCAATCCTTCAATGAAGGTCACACTTTAATATGAAACTACAGACGACATGTCTCCTCGAATATTGTTCTGTATATTGAAGTAAATCAGTTTATACAACAATCCATTTCCCTTGTAAATTAATATTCCAACATAGAGCGCATATGGCACCCCTGCCATCTGAGCGTCCTTGAAGCTTAAGTCATATCCAAATTACGATGCAATATAGATATCTTCAGAATCTGCACTTTGAATTCTTCTCCTACATTCCTCTAAAAGTTCCTCAGATTGTTACGTTCTTTCTTTTCCACCAGTTATGTGAAACTTGTCTTATATAAATTATATTTAATTACTTCCAGCTTTTTGCGAGAAGTGAATTAACAGTTCGATTAAGATTCTGAATTTACTTTGGTTTAAAAGTACGTTTAAAAAATCAGAATCAGACAAATGTTCCAATGAACTGGCGCGAAGCGTCTGTAGAGCTTTAAAGAAATTTAAAGTATATTTATAAATAGTTCTAGTGTAAGTCAGATGTTCTGTGCTCCGAGCTTTATCAGTTCTTCCGCGAAAAGAATATTTGTCAACGCCGATGAGATCTTTTGCAGGATGTTGTAGGTGATATTGTTGCAAAGTCTCCCTGAGTGGTTTCAGAGCGAAGAGAATATAAGCGCAACTCTCTTCATGCCCTCTCCCTGACATGAAAATATGACCGGGTTTGTTTCTCAGTTTACTGCATCAGGTTCTTGTTACCGTATTAACTTACGAACAGGTTTTAACGGCTTTTGGCGTAAACCTCGGGGTAATGTCAAATAAACACTTTTTACCCTTAGGAGAAAAGACACCTCTATGGTGTGCATCTCCTGGAGCAAATCAGTCCCCAAAGAACGACAGAGACGTTTGAAATTGCCCCAAAAATTCATAGATTTATAATTTTGAAGAATCTATAAGCATGGAAGCAACTATTATATTTTTTTACGAAAATTTGACAGCGTAATCCTTGATCTGATATAGCTTATAAGCTGTAGATGGAACGCTTAAATCCACCAAGTATCTCAGGCTACAGCTGTCAAATCCCTAAGCCGTAAAACAGACGCAGATAAAAAACTTGCAAGGTTTAGGGGCCGAATCGAGTATTGTTGCTTTCGGTATATTCGTGAGAAAATATAATTAATAGTCTTCTTTTTTAGATTTAAAACTCGCCTAAGTAATGCTGTTGAGAGCTACATGTGTAAAATACAACAACCCAATTGCATTAGTTCCAAATACTCTTTTAGTTGCTGCTGAATGTGAATATCTATTAGCTGATTTTGTGATATTTTCTTTAGATAAAAATAAATACTATTTACCGATTCTCTGTCCGAAATGCCATGGACACTGTTCGGGCTGATCAACTTTAGAATAAACCGAAACACAATTCTGAACAATATCAAATGTATTGATTTCTACAAAAATAGTCAGTTCTCATTTAACGGTAATTTACATTCGGTAGTTGATAAAAAGGAATATTTACAATAGTCATATCTAATGTAAGTTTTAATAAAACACGCTTATTTCTATTAGAGCTTTGGGTGGGAGAGTGGATCAGAAGCACGTTACTAGGATATAACATTATTAGAAAGTCAAGCAAGCTTCCAGAATGCGCTTTTTAAACAGAAATTCCAAAAAAAAAAAAAAAAAAAGTAATACTAATGGTATTGATAATGTATTAAACCCTGAAAATTAAAAACGAAACGTCTCGCATAGATAATGCACGACACAAGACAGGTGATTTTTGTTGTATCGGATTATTAGCGGAAAGAAACAATCTTCGTCCTCAGCATTATGTTATTGAACGCCATTCACTCTCTAAATTGATGGGATTATACTTATATGCAGTTCTAAGATATTTGTCTGTGCTTATAAGAATCCAATATGGCAACGACCCTAAGAACTAATAAACCAAACTATATTTAACACAAGACTGTATTGCTATTAGCTGTTTTCTGTCATAGCATAAATAACAGTGCAAAGGATTTTATGATTCAAAATTGATAATGAACACCCTTCTCAATTACTTCGGTAATTAAGGCAACTTGCTGCAAGAAGGTACATGTTTCACATCCCCGAAATTTTGGCAAAGAACAAGAAGTGAAAGGATGTCAAAGGAAAAAGGATAAAAGAAAACAGCAATGTTTATATATCGGCAGGATTTTTTCCTGGGAACAGGGAACTGTTACCTTATCTAGAGATACTCTTACAAAATAAAATAGAAGGCCAACATAAAATTATCTGACTGATTTAACTTTAAAACTGATAATGCAGTCTGTGGTGTGTAATATACAGCGGAACGAAATAAATACTCGCTCATGGATGAATCGGATACATGTGATCAGTCACAAAGTTGATCAGGATCTTTGCCTCCCGCTTCAGTACCGTCAGTGAAGAGATCCAAGAATAAAATTATATGCCAGGAATGAGATTGTCGGTGAGAAGCCTACAGGACTTTCCTATCTATCCATTCCTATTTATGGATTGTTGATCAGGCAGAGGAAGCTGATTCTTTGAGCAAACACTTTACATTACCAATATTCCTAGAAGTGAACTATTGGAAATTTACTTTGTTTTGTAACAAACAACGAACAGATACACACTTAGTATACATAAGAAATTAACAACTTATCGATTTGCATTTTTCCATTCCCCTTTATATTTAACCGTGGATGTATATATGTAAATAAATAATTAAGAAATGTTCAGCTATTCATTAATGAGCATATCTTGTATAATTCAATTTCATTATATCTGTTATTGGGCGCTAATGACGTTAGCAGTTTTGCGCCCTTTAAACAACAATCACCATCGTCATATCTGCCGAAACGTCTACTCATTCTTGAGCAAATTATCTCACTTTGGTAATATAAACTCTTTTCTCTCCATAATTTGGTCTGTTCACAATTCAAAGTACAAAATCAACTATGATCTAGTTCACAATAGACATTTTTTTATTTTATAAATCCCCCTTTTATTCTTCTAAAGCATAAAACTCCGGATCTGAACCATGTTATCCGTTATTTCCCTATTTATCACGGATTTCAAAATATGTTTCTCTACCCCAGTCATTTGTTATCGTTTTAAGAATTTTTTTATCGCTGGCCCATAATTCCCATTTTTCAGTATCCTCCATTTTGGTTTTAATCTCATTTCAGAACCATACCTTCATTCTGTCTCTCTCCGTCCATAATATTTCCAAGCTAATTCTTGAAGGATTTTCTCAATCTTCTTTTCCTTGAACTTTCTACTGAGTAATTCAACATCGCTTGAATTACGATGATTCTAAGTGTCATTCCCAGGTATAACCAGCTGTGAAGGAATGATGCAAGACATGATCCAATTTTTAAGCTCAAGCGATGTGCAACGAGGCCTTTGATGTTTACTCTTTACAGGTGAAAACACTTTGTATCATCACAGCATTTTCATCGGCTTTATCGACCAAGGATGAATCCATCAAATCTAGGGTTTCCCGAGATATTCGAATTTCCCTTACCCCTTGAGTGGTTTCAAAGTTTCTGTTCCAGATACACATTTGATAGGGTTACGACTCAAACAGGAAAGTTTTGTTAAAAACTTATGCATGTTGATAAAGACCATAAAAGTTTTTATCTGTGTAGCATTTTGTTTGGCCAATACAAAAATGTTAAGATATGAGGATTCCATAAATGTGGAGTAGCACGATAGGCACTACACGCAAAAGCAACATTTGACTTTTCTCAATCACATTCCATGAATGAAAAACCAAAACCACCTGAAATACATTTTTGAAGCGCGGCACTAGTACACAAATACTGAAGTATAGACAATTTTTCAAAAATGCATGGGAGGTTTATATGTATCCAGCCTCTGGGTACCGCCACGGGTGGCCGAGGTCGTTAAGGCACGGATTCGTGAGCGGGAGGTCTGCGGTTCGAATCCCGCCAGGACCGTCCTCCCTGACTGGGGTTTTTTCCAGGTTTTCCTCAGTCTTCATAACTGGCAAATGCCGGGGAGGTACCTAAACTTAGGTCTGGAACGCTTCCTTCCTTAAAAAAAAAAATATCCTTTCCCAATTTATCATTTCATTTCATGTATCATCAGTGTCCACCGCCTGTGGTGCCTCAGTAGTGAAAACGGGTGTTAAACACTACTCAAAAAAAAAAAAAAAAAAAAGCCTCTGGGTGGCTATTTCTTTAGACAATACAACATGCATTCTATTATTCATAAGCCGATTACATGAATCCTGTGCAAGTCCCCGACTTAAAAAATGTAATCACGTAGCATTTGATTTTTCTTTTGGAATTGTAATACGGAATATTGTTTATGTGTGTTGCCCTTATTGCGTTTCTCCCCGTTATATATCATTTATCTCAATCTTTCATTACAAGAGTATAGCAAATGGTTCATACATTTCTTACAATTGAGATTGACCCAACTTTGCTTGAGATGCTAACATGTCATGGTTCCCTGGTCTTCGACATGAGCTACAACTCTGTTTCACCTCATTTTCTCTCTTCACTTTTCTAATATATTTGCCCCTTACTCTTCCTAAATATTTACCTAAACTCTTACTTCTTTTCCACTCTCTGGCTGTCAACATTTTTATTGCCACAGTGTTGTTTTCCATTTTGGATCCCATATGCCCTCTCTCCAATTACTTGTTTCCTTGCACTGCATCAAACAATTGTTTCCCCACTTATAACACATACTTCCATTTCTAAATCCTTTAAAATAAAATGCTGCCCTCGAGTCCATGCATATCCTTCCTCTCTCGCTTATCACAGCTGTCATCATTCTTCTCTCTACCTAAACTTTCTTAAACATCTTGTACAATCTCAAAACTTGACTTTATCTCATGATCTTCTATCCTGCTCCATACTTTCCTCCAGAAACATTTTCCCGTCTGCCATATATTGCCCATACCGATCTTTTCCACCAGTTATTGTGCAAAACTGTTCTTTGGTATGTTATACGAGTGTTAATTATATGAGCACCCTCTAGTTGCAGAGTCCTATACCAGAATTTCAGAACTCTTCACTCTTCAAGTACCATTCCTTTTCTACCTAATTCTGCCAATGCTACTCCTCTTGGCAATGATTTTGGTAGACCCAATAACTCTTTATAAAACATCCTACGTATTACACCAATGTTCATAAATTCTGATAATCCCATTGCCACTCCATATAGCATCTTTGATCTACCACTGTTTCATACAAACTTCTTCCGCCAATTTAAAACATTCCTCATACTTTATACAAACACACTCTCACTCCTTTCATAGCTCGTTTTCTTTTGGCAATCAACTTCTTACTATGTGACTCCCAGCCTCCATTACTATTTAGTCTCACTCTACATAATAAAATTCTTTCACCATTTCCAACTCCTCCTCACGCAAATGCTGTTTTCCCTCTTTTCTTAATGTATTTCTTTTTTAAATGCCATTATTTAAGCTTTTTAACATTAATACTTATACCCTACTCCCTGCAGACTTTGTATAGAATCCTCATCACCCAAATGAAGTGGTATATTTGAATGCTTGTATGGGCTTCACCAACATTGTGAGTTAGATTGTGTACAGATTTTTAACCAAACATTCCTGTTTGAGCCGGATCCTTTCCTTCTGAGAGAAGTGAACAAATATCCTTGATCATTTTAACAGTTCAATGTAGAGGCACGAATTATTATTATTATTATTATTATTATTATTATTATTATTATTATTATTATTATTATTATTATTATCCATTTTCACAGAAAGAAATGCAGTTTTCGCGAATACTATTAGGGCTGTTTCTTTAGTAACACAGTAATTATATTAAACATTTCATGGAGAATAGTATTTGTAGTCAGAAACGAAAAATTCGAGGTCACGACTGCGACTGGAAACATAGATCTTCAGTTTACCATGCCGATGCTCTTACCATTTGATCTAGCGTGTCCCCTCAGGCCACAGCCGAGAATTTCCCTCATTTGAGTTATATACCCTGTAGACCTTTATAGTTATCTCTTTGCGAAGGTTTTACCACGAAGACATTACTCGAAATCTTATATTTTCACATTTAATATAAGTTAACCCCTATAGTGTGATTAACTATAAAGCCTAATCCACAAGCACTAGATGTTCTGTTTCTTAGATGACTTTGATTCCCAACTCTAACATAATAATACTTAATGTGTTTTCCTTTGTTCGCTTTACAGTACGCAGGTAAAGTGTGATTGACTTTCGATAAATTAGTGGTTTCTCCGCAAACGCAGGAAAAAATTTTAAACTGAAACTAATAGATTTATTTGCTATGGAGTCATAATTTCGCGTTTTCGCAAAATAAGTAAATTTGGTGGCAATTGGAGATTCTCTCTATAATTCGTGAAATATTGACATTATTCCAGTGACATTCAGCAAGATATCTTGAGATCACTTTGAGGATGTATGGAGGTCACATAAGTGATTTGCTATCAAGTCATTGTCCCCCGCCCCGCGATAAATATTGTGGCTACTTGCCGAACCAGCTGTAATAAAGAAAGCTATGCAGGACGTCATTTGAAGTCAGAGATACCTGCCATCACAAGGCTAAATTTCAGAATGTATTTTCGTGTTCAGAAAGAAACTTAATAGCGTGAATGGTTTTAATACGTGAATGCTTCATTGTTATATGTATACTTGTCGCATGACTCCTTTAATACAAATTACGAGCGTTATGCAAGTTTTATTGTTGAGAGTATGGCATATTCACACTACGCCACTTTATGTTTCTCTTCGTATTATGTAGTCAGTCTGTGGGTCATGTAAGCAAACTGTGGCGTTCAGTGCAAGACATTTTATCTCAACATCTTGTCACTGGGGCGGAAGGGAACTTCAAAAATATGCCGCAACCAACTGTAAAATGTGTCAACAATGCGTGAAGTGTTGCCAGCTGCTGTTTACATAAACTTGAATACCATGTGTCGCACAGCATTCAGATTGATTATGTGTTTGCTTATCCACAAGCTATCATGTCCGCAAATTATCAACACCAAACAGATTAATGCTGAGGTTGCGTACTGTTTCATTTTACTTAAACCTTTCGTCATAAATAAATGAAAGTAATGCTTGTTTTCATTTATTTGCCCAGGTTTTGTGTAGTATCATGCTAAACGTTTCAGGACTAGTATTCATTGCTTAATTTTATATACATTTTTATTACTGTTTTAAACGCTTATGCTTTAGCACTGTAGAACTTAGCACTAGCTTTTGCAAAATGATACATTTAGTAATTCAAGAGAAGTAAAGGGAAAAAATGTCTAAGAACAGACTGTCAGGTGACATATCAAACTTATCTGACTTTTCAGCTCATTTGTGTACATGGTACTGACTTTTTGTTACTCTAACTATCTCTAAAACACGCAGTTTGCATTTGTTCGTTTTTACAGGTGCATGTTTTAAGTACTGGATCTAATGCTAGACAGATAAACGTGAACACCAACCTTGCAGGATATGCTGCATTTTATTGTAAGTTGTATTAATTGCAATACGAATACACATTCAGTTAAATATATATTTTTAGAATATGCTCAGATGATTAAGAGCTAGTGGGCAAACAAAGTGCGCAAGGTTGTGTAACCAAAATATAACACAAGGGTAAGTTATCAAGGAAGTTACAAATGGATATATTGCTTAAACAAATAATAGTACTGATTATTTTGGAGTAGTGTTTAACGGCCGTTTTTACTACTGAGGCACCACAGGAGGTGGACACTGGTGATACATGAGATGAAATGATATATTGGGAAAGAATATTTTTAAGGAAGGAAGCGTTCCAGGCCTAAGTTTAGGGTACCTCCTCGGCATTTGCCATTTATGAGGACTGAGGAATGTCTGGAAAAAACCTAAGCCAGGGAAGACGGTCCAGGCGGGATTCGAAACCCATACTTGCCGCTCAAGGGACCGCGCCTTAACGATCTCGGCCACCCGTGGCGGTTAGTAGTACTGATTTGAAAAAAACAAACAAACAAACAAAACAAAACAAAAAAAACTTTTATTTCTCAACACAACCTCCCTGTACATTGAGGCACTCGTGACATCGTTTCATAAGAGCCTGAATTTCATCAGCATAACATTCTTTGGGCTGCTGTTGAAACCAGAGGGTGACTTCCATTTACGGAAGTAGATTGGAGCAAGATTGTAGCTACAAGGAGGATACTCCAGGAATTTCCACTTCAAATTTCAAAGCATTCCATTTGTCTTGTTTGCAGCATGAGGACGCGTGTTGTCATGCAAGAGCAACAAGCCTTTGGTCAAAATTACTGGTCATTTCCGTTGAATGTTCTTACGAAGTTTTCTGAGTATGTTGCAGTAGGAGTAGCAGTCGGCATTTACGATTAGCCTTTGAGGTTGGAATGCAGTGAACAGTACGGCTTCTTGATCTCAGAAGATAATTTTCCCGGCGGATAAACTCATAAACTCATTTTTCGCAGGCGACGCAGGATGATTCCACTGCATTAACGCACGCTTTGTCTCAGTCTAGTAGTGAACCCAAGACACGTCGCCTGTCACAATTTGGGCTAGCATATCGTGTCCTTCCTCGAGGTAGAGATTGAGAAGCTGTAATGCCAGACCCATTTTTTTACATTCTATGTGTTGGGGTCAGCATACGCGGCACCGATTGGGCACAGGCTTTGTGAAAACTTAACCTGTCATGAATTCGTTGCAAATTCGCTTCTATGGCAATCTTGCTGGCCGGCCGACACGGTGCTTGTCTTCGATACGTGACCGCCCTTCAGGAAACTTCTGCACCCAATTGTAAACAGCTTGACGTGACAGGTGCTTTTCACCGTAGATGAGAATACTTTCTTTATAACTGTTCTTTCATTCCGTACCTTTTGCTCACAAAATATTAATTTTGTGGGAAAATAAACTTAGTCCATGATTCATAAATGCATTATAACTTGAATTTCGTGTATTTTACGAGGAAGAGAACTTTTAAATTCAATTTATTTTCATTAAGAAAGACTATGTTTTTATGCACTTACCGTTCCCTAATCTATAGCTTAATTATGAAGTGTACAAGCAAGTATACATTTAAAAATATAAGAGCAAATATTACTTATACAATAATACTTGAAATTACGTGGTAACTTTCTATTGTTATTTCGGCATCTCTCAGCTGTTGCGCCACTCTTCCTTCATCTGTTGGTTCATAAGCTCTCGGCAGGGCACAGTAAGATCGCACTGGTACAAGTGCTCCAGCTGTGTGATTAGAGACGATGCGCAATGCAGCGATCGTGAGGAAACAGCAAAAGCTGGCAGTTTCCTGGGCGGAGTATACATCAGCAATATCAGGTATCAGCAGCTTCCGTTGTATGGCACTCGAGATTCAACAGGAACAGAATGTGGGCGGGCTTTGGACCTCCCCTTCACCAGGAGCAAAGAACGTGTTATGATAATACTGCAGAAGACACGTTCAGCTTTCTATCGCATTCCTTCTGGGACAAAACCCAGGAACCGTCACCCCTGCAAGCGGGGGTTGGAAAGCTTCTGTTTCCGTTCAGCAGGCGATGTATTGTGCAAGCCTGTGAAAGGTGCTTTAAAGTTAACCCGCATTTGTGGCTTGCTCTTGTATGGTCGCTTTCCCATAATGTTTATTCTACAGAAAACTTACGCTGCATAAAATACGAGGATTATTCGGCATGCCAAATATTGAAGGTAAGCCTTCACAGAACTTGAGCAGTTCTCTCGGAGGCTCAGGATATTGCAAGATATTTACACCTTAGCCACCCCTTAAACCCTACTTTCATTTATATCATTAAAGCGTGTTCCTGTTCTGTCTTTTCTGATTTATATCCTTGATCTTGCTTCTTTTTATCCGATTAAAAATATTGACGGTACTTTAAAGGTTCCAAAATTATAATTACCAGCAAAAGAATAAGATCAAGGAATGAAGAAGGAAAAGCAATAATGAAGAGTATAATATAAACGAAAAATGAAGTGGTCTCATCATGATATAATATATATAATATATATAATTATATATAATTTTGCATGTCATGATATAATGACATGCAAAATGAGTTGTGTAAGCTCAGCAAAGAAGGCTACTCAATAAATAGCCTAGAAAATTTATCACAGAATATATAGGGTTAGTACTAAAAAAAATCAGAAATAGTAATGGATGATTTTTCCTTCGCAGGACCGCTCAACGTGTAACGGCCGGTCCATCGTTTGAAGCCGGTACCACGGTGAAAAGTTCACAGCTATTATTGTCGGGTAAAGTTATTAAATACTTAAAGGTACATTTACTCATCAAGAAAGAAGATGCTGGAATTACCTCCATTCATTTCTCTTACATTACTGGCATCGGTTTATTAAATTAACCATCACCCTCTGCAGTTTCCTCTGAGAAATAAAAGAAATTTCTTCACGAATGTTATTTTTCAATTCATCTAATGTGTGTGGATTTGACTTGTACACTTTGTTCTCCAATGCCCCTTAAATACAAAGCTTGCAGGGCGTTAAATTGAAGGACCAAGGGGGTCATATGTTGCTAGTGACGACTCTATCATCAAATATTTTATGCATTACATGCAGGAGACATGAGATGTGTGTGCCGTTGCAGAGTCCTTTGGAAAGTCGCGAACCTGCAGGTTTCCTCACAGTTAATTCACGGAGAAAAAAAAAATATTTTGCAGATACTCATCACTATTAATTGTTTGGTAAAAAATAAAGACCCTATAATTCTCTCATCGCTAATAGTACATCGCACTCCTATCTTTTAATCAGGCAGGGGTTCCTCTTAAAGTGGGTTAGGTTTGTCTAAACTCCAATATCAGTTGTTTTGTGAATTAACATACCCACTCAGGTGGAACCAAGATACGTCAGTAAAAAACTGAATTATGCACGTTATGCACGATATTCAAAATGTATTCACAAATCTACTCTTGGATGCAGGGTCACCCGGTTTAAGTTCTTGCGCTGCACTAACTGTATAGGATCTTAACTTTAGTAGCATTGTAACCATTCGAACAGAGGAATAGGAAATTCCTTTTAGCTCAGAAGGACATCGAAATGATTTTTAGGAGTATTATCCAGAGCATGGCCAATATAATCTAATGTTTCTTCTGTGTGTACTGTACGCTTTTTATGAGGAATATTTCCCTGTTTCATGAAATTTATTCATCAATCTGGAAATTGAACTTCGACTTGCAAGTTGAATCCTAGGGGATCTTTCTTGAAACAATCTGCATGCATCACGAGCCGATTCTGTATATAATAATGAAGCTATCATGACAAAGTAGGCATTGACAAACACAACATCAAAAGATTTTAAATTATTTCTGAATGTTAATGGGGAATTTTTATGGTAGCTTGGTAACATTGTTGCATACGCTCCACGTCGACTGCAAATGTACACGAGTGCACTGTTGATTTCTACTTGCACAGACAACCAGAATCTTTAAATTGCACGAATAAATTTTTCTATCAGTAGATCATTTCCGTACTGTACTCGAAAGCAACGTTGAACTATGATTATGAACTTGAGTTGCATTGTTAGGAAGGAAGTTACTTCGATACTTAAGGGCTATGTTTATACTACGTCCCCAGTGGGGGTAACAACGGAAGGAAGGGATGGGGTGAGGGCGACACCGAGACATCAGGGTCCACGAGTGGTGAGACACAGACATAAACAGTGTCTCTACCTTGGTTATCAGCTACAAACACCTGAGGCTGGCGGAACGCCCTCCGAGGAGTTCCGGCCCCTCAGAGAGGCCGCTTCCATACCAGAAGCCGAGGCAAACATTTTCCCCAAAGCGCAGGTCGCCGTCACACAGCAGCAGTCTTCCTCGTCTGGCACTTTCGACCGTGTAACAGTACCAAAGGAATGTACTGATATGAAATAGGAATGCAATGATTCATTCTAGCATTCGCTTAGGTGACCATGGATACAAAAAAAAAAAAAAAAGGTCACAATGGCTGGCAGGGAATTTGAAATTGGAACCTTCCGAATGCGAGTTTCAAGCATTACCGACTGAATTACCCCGCTTGATTAATTATGCAATTCCAGCACATAAAATGCCCTCCTCGCCGCTGTGGCTACTATTTTCACAAAACATCATTATTTTGGTTAACAAGTCAATCTAAGTTCATTAAGAACAGTATTTTACAAAACGTCTTCGCAGGTTGCACAGAGAACAAGTTGACATTGAGAAAATACTGATTTCTTTTAAGCTCAAGAGATTTTCCTACCAACGCTGTATAAATACAGGAGTTCCAATTTAATATATATATATATTGATGTAGCTTTGCATATATTTTCGGAATGATAATGAAATGAAGAAATTACGGTGCGAATGTACACATGTTCTTCAGCACCTAGTTAAATAGAACCGAAATATTTGGGGAGGAAATATCCAAATAAACTTCACCTATGTAATCTATCCCAACTGGGAATCGAATCCAGTATCCATAGCAGACAGACATCAAACTTGCCTCAGTCAAATTACCTGTAAAGGCGATTTTCTATTAAACGGCTTGTCGTGTCTGTGTATTATATCCAAATTTTGAAACACCAATAGAGCAAAGCAACGGGTGACAAAACAGAAAACATTCCAAAGCTCTATTTCGGTCGCGTTTTGTTTAAGGTCACTTAGTAGAGACATAATGGCAATTTTCCTGCTCAACCTCAAAAGAATACAAGCTGAAAAGATACACTGTCTATCCAAATTAAACTTTAACCACTTTTAAGCAATTATTTCTAAATTACATACTGTTTTTTTTTTTTTTTAATTTGGGCAACTTTGATTGCTAAAATCTTATAATTACTTCAATAAACTAGAAAAAAAAAGTTTTTATCATTTTAGGTGTTTAGGTGCACTTTTCCCATAAATTATTAATTTTAGCGTTCTCAGATTTCAAAACCAGTTTGAAAACCTGTTACTTATCATTTGCTGGTGAAATAATATGTAATTTAAAGTAAAAGTTTAATTTTTGAACATATTTGCATATAATGTCATTATTTTATGCAAATTTCAAACCATTTTTTCAGAACCCCGATGCATACATAAGTTAAAAGTTTTCACCAGTTGTATAGAGCAATGTGCTTTGCACATGCACAAAAAATTAATGGCTGTATCTTACACAGATTTTAGGAAAATTGCATCTAAAGTTAAAAATATGCAAGTTACAACAAATGACAAAGATAAAAATGTGTGTTGTGTAACAGCATGGTGGCCATATTTAAATTGCTATTTAAACAATTTAAGTTCCCCAAATAAAAAAAATTAAAATCTATATAATCCGCAAACTTTTTAGTTTCATATCATGCATAAAACCAAAAAATTATCTTTTGGTCCAAATTCTACAAGCAGTGGAAAAAGGGGTGTGGCAACCTGCTTGTCATATTTAAATGTTCATTTAAATCAATTAAAATCAAACTCACAAAAACTATATATGGGCATTATCTGCAAGCTAAATTGTTTTATATTATTAATAATACCAAAAATATATTTTTGACACAAAATGTCCACCAAGTGTACTTAAGGTTTACATAATTGGTAATTGTTTCTACTGGAGAGTTACGTGACTATTCCCACAACTTCTTCTGTTGTTTGATTGCTGTTAATGTTTTCATTTTTTATAATTTCTGCTTTCACGTTGGTATTAGGAAATCGTGGAAATTTTCTCTCGATTTTATTCCATTTGTGCGAAATATGACTGCAATTTTTTTTTGTGTGAGTAAACCTTTTGATTCTTTTTTTATTATTATTAACATCTCTTGCATTGCATAAGTTAATATGTTCTCAAATACCCTGAAAGTAATTGGTTCATTATATAGAACACGCACCTATAGGATAGAAGTGTGTAAATTAATGCGATATCAAATTGAACAATTCTTACAACAGAATGCTTTTAAGAAATCCTAAATGTAATTGTTTAGAGATCCCGGACAATTTTTATCGAAATTAATAACTTTGTATTTTCGAAATGAAAACTTTGTTTTGGGAAAAGAGAGCTAACTTAACATACCTAAAAGTATAAAAAAATCAACTGGAAGAAACACGGTTTTTGGAAAACTACCTACATAAATAGGAGCTGACCTAAAGATAACCTAACCTGAAACTCGTCTTAAAGGAATGTAAAAATGCAAGAAATGTAATATAATACCTCAGTATTCTTAACGATACAACGACGACCAAACATTTTCTCATTTAATTAACAACTTGGCCGTCTCCAACAATCTGTATTCTGTTATCGCTGTACAGTACAAACATCTCAATTAAAAATTTTATGTCATATAAGAGGTGCAACTCTTCTAATTGCTTCCTAAATTAATGCTTGATTTCGATTGATGTATCAATTGAATGTCTACAATTATATCACGCATAAATTAAATACATACAATATACATGTGCTACTAACTAGAAAATTTCTCAGTTCCGTCCCCACACCACGGTTTAATTATCACGCATAATGATGAACTAATAAATGAAGTATTAACATTTACCTTTACAACAAAGCGTAATACTCTTTTTAACAGTTACAAGAAATTAATAAGCGAACTAATTGGAAATGCATGGAAAATTTAAATGTTTATTTACTTACTTAATTAGAAAATGGTTCTAACTATTATGACAGCTGCCTAATATATACAGTTTCTTCTTGCCATAGTTCAGTAATGTCTAACATTAATACCTAATACGAAATCCCTCCCTTCCAGTGTAATGCAATCCCTGAAGTGGTGATTATAGTAGATCTGATTCTTTCTAAATTTATTAATCTCTAAACTCGGTGATTTTCACTTTTTCAATAATATCGCAACAGTTTTAGGAAATGTTTACGAGTTCTATATACACAATGTCGCATGAAATTAATGTATTTACGTACTAAACAGCTATTGACCTTCAGTGTTGTTCTTTGAATGCTTGAATCGCAAATGCTTCTCTTTTAGAAGCAGCCCTTACAGCTAACAAAGATATTGCTTCTTTCATCTCTTGGATTGATGATTATGTTCGATAGACTCACTAATCTGTTTTGAATGCGTTATATCGGTGTAAAGAACGACTTTACATTTTCTATTAGCGCAAGAAAACTTCACTTGTTCGCATTTAAGTTCAGCACATTTACTAAGTTAGAAGTTTTCACATATAATTCACACATTGCCTCATTTGATAGCTAAAACGTAGTCCTATCCCTGTTTGGTTTGAGAATACTTTCTGTGGTCTGAGAAGGCACGTTAAAACACAGGATACTGTTGTATCAAAATGATTTAACAAAACACTGTCGAAAAGTGGTACCAATATTTACACGACAATTATCTCAACTCTCCCTCAGGTAACAAAAGAAAATACAACAGTCCCATATGAGTTGTGTTCAGGTATTATGTACTTACACAACTCAGCCGCCTTTACGTATTACAGCCAAAAAATATTAAATACTTGACCTATTATTTACATTTGCAAATGGCGCTAAACCTTTCTTCGAATGGATTACGTCCTTGAATTTTTTGTTTCCATTTACGCTGAAAAGTTTATTTATTCTCAGCCGGTTGAAAATGAAATTATGGCCTAGCAGTCAATGGCATACAAGTTCTATTTACCTTGCTTTCTATTGTCCGTAAAGAAGCGCATTTTGAACACCACACTTTTTTAAAAGAAGGTAATATTAAAGACTTCAGCGGGTCATCTATGGACTTCCGGAGATTCCAATTAGATGATTGTCGGATAGTAGAGATGTGCATAGTGCTCATGTATATCTTAACTTGTCGTACGGAAGCAGTCGATTTGGGATATGCATATTACAAACGAAGGCACGCGCACAGTTCAGAAGCTGACAACGTGAAAGCAAGTGTTTACACAGGCGGACGAGGGCAGTATAATAACAAGCTCGCTCCAGCAAACAAAGGGTAGATTTCAGTTTTATTTACATTCTTCTGCAGAGCCTTTCCCAGCTCTTTCTACGTAAAAGAATGTTTGCTTTTAGGATTAAGTATTTAGGTTACTCTACACTAGATTAAGCTGCAAACATGATCTTTTGGCTAACTGTAATTTCAGACAAACCACATTTAGCAGCAACTGGGTGAATTCTGAATGCAGGATCCTCACCAGGGTATCAAACAACTGGTCCACCTGAGAATATTTTTGTTAAAAAAGATCATGTGATATTTTACGTCTGGAATATGGCGTCCATACATTAACTTCGCTTTCTAAAATTGTGTATAAAATCTTAGTTTATAGAAAACTGATGGAATTCCCGTCCTTCCTCGGTCAAACAATTGTAATGTAATTGTAATTGCTAGTGCTTTCTTTTAAATTCCGAAACTCCCACTCGTGCTAATTTCGGGAGTGTTTTTTTTTTTTGGGGGGGGGGGCGAACGTTTAAAATTTACGCCACTTTACTGTCGTTCTTCGTCTGTTAAAACTACATACATTTGCTCGTAGAGTTTTTGAACAGATTCAGTAGTTTTAAATTTGTGCATAATATCGCAATTTGCAGACTTGGAACATGGAAATTGATCGGGCAAGTCGTGAGTAAATTTTGTACTCACGCGACGAGCTGGCTCATATTTGAAATAGCGTTTATACACAAAAAAAGCTGCATTTTAGAAGCAGTGGTTGCTCCAATTTTTCAACTCGCGAACTTCCTTCATAAAGATCTGAGCAGAGAGGACCCCCCTTATAAATATACAATTACGATTACACTCCAAAAATACGCAACAACAATTAAAATGTTGAAACTATACAAGTGCAAACAACTGTATGTTTGTTTTACATTTAAACATTGAACCAAAATTAAATAGGTAACTTAGTAACATTTTTTTAAAATCACAATTTTGTATTTCACACATTTAAATCTAAGCCAGACATTGAGAATTAAATTTTGATATTATTGACACATTTTATGTAGTGACAGAGTTGCATGCGGACTTAATAGTTATAGAGATTCAATATTTTAAACAAATAAAACAGTGCATCCTTCTCACTTAATTTTAAATGAAGAGCTGATGAGTAGCTTGATTTGGATGGCAAGAGCTTTGAAGCCAAAAATAACAGAAGTTGAAAGTGATCTAAGAATTTAACTTCCGTCCTCTGACCTGCATCTCCGTGTCCATATTCAAAGCCTTCTTGTAACAGACTGAGGAAGCTACTACCTAACACTAAATATCTAAACACATGTCTCACTTGAAAGAATTGAGAACAATATGCTTGATATACGGTGGCCACAGCTCGATTTCTATGTGTAATAATTATAATAATAATAATAATAATAATAATAATAATTATAATAATAATAATAATAATAATAATAATAATAATAATAATAATAATAATGTCTTCCAAATTTTAAGGAACGAGCAGGAAGTTCACGAACCACAATTTGAGAAACACTGTCCTGGAGTGAACTGTCTAACCATCTTAAAAACGGAAAACCATGATGAACTGATGAACTCTATTAACCAGGATGAACTGGTTAATAGAGCGATGTTCAAGGATGGGAAGCGGAGTTGAAGTATGAGCGGTGTCGGCTGCGGTATGCCTAGTAGCCGAGGCGAAAAACACTACGTAAGCGGACAGGTTTATAACTTTGGTGCTATACCTTGATGTTGATTTGGTTTATTTACGGACACTGTCTAACATCTCAGGTTATCAGCGTTCCATTCAATTCAGGGCATGAAACTGCAGATAAATTTTGCTCAGGGATTTCTTTTTTCAAACTTGAGGTTTTTTTACGTGCCGTAAATGTACGACAAGGGACCCGCGGCTTTACTTCACTTCCGAAGAAAGCCATAATTACGATTTTTAGCCCGAAAAAATCCATTGACCCTGGCCGAGATTGACCCTGCGATCTTGGGTCTAGGAGGCATGTATGGTTACCACTAGATCACTAGAATCGTTTCTACACTATGATCACAGGTTTTCTTCTGCACACTTCACCTGCGGTATGTGCCGAGAATGGAAGTAATTCATCCAAAGAAGGCTACTACTGATATATCGTAGAAAATATTGATTGTACATTTACACACGCGTGAAAAGTACAACCATTTGCTACTAATATCTGAAAAGCATTCCTCCCCTTAACCGATAATAAGAAATATTCTGTTGACGCAGAATGGAAAGAGGCACACACACCGTTTTCTCCATTTCTCACCACCATTCCTGTACTTTCCAGTAGAAGTCAAACCATCCGTTCGCTGGCAGAAGAAGAAGGAGTAGGAGGAGGAGGAGAAGAAGAAGAAGAAGAAGAAGAAGAAGAAGAAGAAGAAGAAGAAGAAGCACATATCTCGCTCAGGAGCAATTGTTTACATTCGTTTGGTTTAAAATGTGGTATACTCACAAAATAATGTAAAACATAACGATTTGAACAGTAGTTCGGCTCTTTTTAACTGCCCAAGTGTGCCCACGTGGATACGAAAGTTGAAAATAAATTGTTTGGTATCCATGGCTTGAATAGTTGTATTAATTTAGGTTGGCAATCGTGTGTGTGTGTGTGTGTGTGTGTGTGTGTGTGTGTGTGTGTGTGAATAAATTGAGTTTCATTTCAGCTGCACCCATATGGACACGGTGAGCAATTTTTAGAGTCAAATATTTAATTTTATTTTCTCAGTCTCTTTATGTAAGGCTGATATAATTATATTTTTAAGTAAGTATCTTGAAAAGGTTTTAGAACTGAGCCATTGCAAGGTGTCTTGGGCTTTATGAAGAGGGAAGAAACACAACATACAGGTGAATTTATATAGTACCTTCAGACTTAGCCATTCTCACGGACGAGGGTTCAGCTGATAGATGAAAGGGGTACAACAGATAATTTTAACTTCCGCGATTTCCTGCCGAAGCTGAAGTAAAGACTGACAGATACATAAATTGAAACGGAGTCAAGGCATTCTAATTCAACAAAAATATGCAAAAGCAATGTAAAAAAGCGAAACTAGCTTCAAATTTGAATTTCTTGTTTCTCTATTCTGAGAAAAAAATCCCAATGGAAATCCTTTTGTTGTTCTTTGATCAATATCTAATACAATTCTTGGTTCATGAATTCAGTAGTTAGCATACAGCGCTCTCTTTGAAAAGAGAATGGAGTTATCATCACGAAGTATTTGCCGTTGGGTCAACATGCGAGAAAGTAAAGCCCTTGTCATCTGTGAAGAAATATTCGGTCACCTTTAATCATCACTGGAAACGAATGCTCTGAGATAGAGTGCTTTAAAAGCACTTTCGTCCGACCAGGTTAAATTTAAACTGGTATGGGAATGGCTTAATGTACTAACTGCCCTGGCATCTCGCAGCAGGCTTGAACTGCAGTGGGTGATGGGGCATCGGGGTGTTTGCGGAAACGAAAAAGCAGATCAGTTGGGAAAAAAGTTCTAAAACACCCTAAGTAGGAATCAGTGCATATATTGCCAAAACGACGGTAAAAACATGGGTGAGGAAAAAACACGAACCGAGGTGGCAAACTTATCCTGGACAAAGACGCGCTAGGAAAGTGGTCCTATATCCAAGCAACACTCTTTTGTTACTTATCCTCAAATTGGGTAGAAGAGGAATAAGGAAAGTAGTTGTGTTAAATATTGAACATGGTCTGTTCAGATAAAACCGCCACGAGTGACCGAGGTCGTTAAGGCGCGCAATCGTGAGCGGGAGGTTTGGTGTTCGAATCCCATGAGGACCGTTCTCTCTGATTAATGTTTTTTTAAGGTTTTCCTCAGTCTTCATAAATGGCAAATGCCGGAAGGTTCTCTAAACTTACACTTGGAAAGCTTCTTTCTTAAAAAAAATCATTCCCGAATTTAACATTCATTACAGGTATCATCAGTGTCCACAACCTGTGGTGCCTCAATAGCAAAAATAGGCGTTAAACACCATTAAAAAAACTCGGGAAACATTTACGATAGCTGGGACTCTATTCAATGAACCCATTTGTAGAATGTGTAAACAGGCTGAGGAGACTGCCTCACATATCCTGTTTGAGTGTCCATTACTGGAAAGAAAGAGATTAACAGTGGAAGACCTAGGAACGGGCGCTAACATTCGAAGCAAGATAGTGCAACTTGTTCAAGGAACGGATTTTGGCCAACAACGAAGGCATCTCTTCCAATGCGATGGAGGCTGACGTGACGGAGGTAGCTAAACTACACTACACTAAACCTCTCAATGTTTTATCCTATCTCAATCATCACTGAATATAACACAATTATAGTAGGACTGGCGAAAATATAAAAATTCGAAACAAGTAACACTATTGGGTTCTACATTCATGGCTAATTGCTGTGTGTATTCATAATACATGGCAAACTAAGAAAGGGGCAGAATTCAAGATTATTGAGAAATGGCACAGATGTTCAGAGATGCGTTATTGCATCTAAATGAGCAACAATAAATAAATAAACAAATAAATAAGTTTATTGTGTTGTTACAAATTACACGATTTTCGTGATGTGCGATATGATGGCGTAAACAAAATTGAGAAAAAGTGGTGTATAGATCAGTATTGCAGCACATTAGCATTCGCATAAAATATCGGAAATGTGTCAGGTTCTCTCGAAAGCTTCGATGTGTATCATGAACCCAGCAATTTCAGGCTTGTTGAATTATGTGGTATTTAAAGAACTTAAATTGATGACATAAGTGCCAAGCTTACTGTGTTTTTAGAGCATGGTACCGCAGACAGAGTTAAAATAATAATTTTATGTAATATTTAGATCTATAGGAAGCACACGAATAATAAATAAAATAAAAAAATTAAAGCAATTAAATTTGGGCAGTTAAAGGGTATTACGTCATGTTAAAGATGAAAATAGCTCAACATCGGGACAGTGCTTTCAGCGTTAAATGATAGTCGTCCCTGGAAATACCCAACATTCATTCATGCATCAACCTGAAGGCCTTGCAAATGTTCAAAAACCCATGGGTAGGAGAGCTAGACATTATCAGTAATGAAAAGAGCATACGTGTTACTGACGGCTAAGTTAATTAAAGTGAGTGTTTTTCATTCGCAGTAAGCAAACGATTGTCCTGGCTATGACGACGGCTGCTGTTGCGCCGTCACGCAAGGTATTCGTCACGGTTTTACCTTTTCCCTTCCGCTGGGTGAGCGAAATAATTATCCTCGTTGAATGATTTCATGCATCTGCTTTCCTTTTTGGGCAGACCTATGTCACAGCAATTATAGTAACAAGTAAAACTTACTGTAATACATCGCGGTTCCTAAAAATAAGATACAAAAATTTAATAATAGGATCGTCCAAATAAAAATGAGGCAAAAGAGCTGTTAATTGAGTTTCTTCCCTATACAAGCACCGTAAATGTGCTCGTAGTGTAGAAACATTCAATTCTCCTTTAGCACCAATCATGCCCAAAGTGCCTATTTTTCATAACAACAGTCGTCAAGGTTTACCATTTCAAATTCAAGTGGCATACACAGAGATTTAGCCTTCTGTCACTTTTTGGTTGAAGAAGCGCCTGTTGAGTCACAACTCGGAAGATGCACTCAATTACACATTAGGAAATGCCTTGTGACCTGCATACATAATTTAAAGGTATGTTAACCACAGTAGTGAGGCAATAAAATGATTTAAGTGAAAACGGTTCAGGTATTTAAAAATGGTGCCTTTTCTTCAGGAAATGCGGCAATGGGCGCAAATACGTGATGCGAAATTTATCCGGTAGATGCAGCTAAGAGTAATATGCTCAGTCACGTATCCTGAGAAATGACACGATAGGTACAAGGGAAATGTTCTGAAATGGAGTAAAAGTGAAGCATCTGGAGGAATATGGTAACAAAAACGTTCGTGGTTGTTTAAACAGTTTCAATATGGCCACCAATCAACAATTGAGTTCAGTGGTTTAGGCCGTAATACTTTGGGTTCGCTTTAAGGATGTTCCGGGTTTGAATCCCATGGGGCCGGCCATCCTAAACTCTTATTTTGTGGTCTTCTCCGGTCGCAGGGATGGATTTTCTTTTTCCGCAAATTTTCCACTCTCCCATTTCATATCATTTCATTCCGTTGGTCCTGTTACAGGATTGAAAGTGCCAGCGTGTGCGGTGTGATGGTGACTTGCGCTTTGGAAAAGTTTCGGTCCCGGATGTCTGGAATGGAAGCACACCATCTGAGGAGCTCGAACTCCTTAAGAAGGGGCACCGCCAGCGTCGAGCTGTTCTATCTGGAACGTTTCGTCACCGCCCGGTGTGCCCCTCACCTCATTCCTTCCTCCTAAAGCTATCCTCACTGGGGGGAGGTGTAAAATCATCCAGTTCTTAAGCAAGTCTGAGAAAATATCCTTCCCAGTCCTTAGATCCGAAGTAATTCATAAGCGAAATAAATATTATATGCGAGGGTAGGTTCATACGTTTCCTGCCTAACCATTGCCTAGGTATGATAAAGACAAATACTATATTTCACCTTTCAATATACTTACACTTTATTGCAATACACTTCTCAAATCTTTGCATTAACATTTCAGTCGCCCCCCCCCCCCCAAATAGTCCATCTTGACTGCAAAATGGGCATAAACATGTTCCATCACTTCTTCGTCACACTTAAATTTCCTTCCTCAAAGGTCCTTCTTGAGTTTTGAGAAGAGGAAATAGTCACTGGGACCTAGATCTGGGCTCTAAGGTGGGTGGTCGATATCCTTGAAGCCAAATTTCTTCTTGGTTTTCAGTTTTGTCATAGTTTCAAGTGTTAACTTTTATATTGCAACGTTCAAGTGCTTTTTCTATATTTTATGCCTTTGGAGAATTTGTTTTATTATTTTAATTAATAGCTATATATACATATATACACACCAGGAAAAGTTCATAATTTTCCGGCCTCGCCAATAATGATTATCGCCTTCGCTTCTACTTGGGGTAAAATGAGGATTTGTGTTTTGAAATAATAAACTATTTTCTTCAGCGCAAAGCATGGATCTCGTCAGTAAAAACATTATTTTTAAGATCTGAAACATTTTCACAGGAATTCCTCAAAAGTTCTGTTTTGATACCTGCCTACGGTGCATAAGATATCAGTGGAATAAAATGAGATTAATGGAAGTTTTACATGGGCGGAGAATGTGTGTGTGTGACGCTGGACGTTATTCGCCTAAATTGAACTTAATTCATTCTCACGACTCTTGTGAAGTGACAGTGCAATTAAGCATAGGTTGAAGCGAACATGTCCTTATTCTCTTGAAATAAACGCACCTTTTAGGCATATTGACACGAATAATAAAACAATTATTGTCTTGACTGCTAAATTCTTATATCGATATCGCATGGTATTGTCGTGAACGTTATTTAGCACCGCTTTTGGTTCCTTCTTTTTTTTACATTACTTTTCAGTTCTTTTGTTCCCCATAACATGCCAGAAATTCTCATTTAAGTTTAAATTTTGCCTATTCTGCCCATTCATAAGAGTATTATCCCAGAGCTCTTGTCTTCATCTGTGAAATAATATATATATATATAGTGGCAGGGAACTCAGTGCTATTATTTTATGGGGTAGTTCCATTCTATAAATGGAATAAATATTTCTAATACCATTTCGCACTTTGACGTATGTTTGGCTGAACAAGTTTAATTTTTGCATTGTCTTCCGTGTGCTGTAATGTAATAATTAATCGAAATCCATACATTATGATTCTACGTATTAATGACTAGACAAACAGTATTCTACGTATTAATGACTAGACAAACAGTATTATCATTTGCTATTTTTTTCCCTTCATAATTCTAAGTATTTTGACGTAAATTCACCTGAAAGTGTTATGTGAATCGTTTGATTTCGCAAAATTAGATTTGGCATCATTAAGATTAATATTGTTCCTATAGCGTTGATGTTAACAAAGATAAAACAAGTAACACCAGTTACGAACTCACACATACTGATTATCTGCAATTAATGCATTCTAAACTTACATTTAACCATGCAGGATATTAAGCAGCGTTGACATGTTTTGAAATAAAATATTTATTTTCTAAAGTAAGAAATAGAGAAAAAGGGTTTATAGATTTTTCTTTACTTAGTGCTGCAGAATCTTGCTGAAGAATGCTGTAACGACTTTCATAATTAATCTTTGAGAGCAGTTTCATCAACTCCTTTACCTGTTATACATGGCAGTTTCTTCAGCGCAATCCGAATATTTATTTTCATTACTTATCCAACGGACATATAGCTTACCATTACCCATCTAAATAACGTTTATATTCATCAAAAACATTTTTAAATTCCAGCGGTCATCTGATTAATTTACTGCTTTATTGGTATTTTTTTTCAATTGCAGCGGTCTATATGGCATTTTAATTGACGAATGAAATTTTAAATTACATTCATTTTTACAAGGTTGATGTGGATAGCTGTGAAAGCTGGAACTACTATACAAAATATTGAAGAACTTGTTCATATATCAATAAAACGAAGCGCATTAGTGTTCAGGAGATATCCCGGACTGAGATTAACGAAATGAAGACCTACCTTAATAAAAAGATTAAAATGTTTTTCGCCTATTCCAGCCACTCACAAAGTTCAATAAATAAAATTATTAGATGAGTGTATCATACGTTATGCACATCTTTCGTATTAACAATCAATCAGGTTGATTAACAATATTCGTGCGTGAAAACAAAACAATTTGGACAATATTAATGAATATTTAAAACTTGCAGCATTTTAGTGTTCCTGCATTATACCCAAATCTACCATGAATGTGTTCATTTGTAGTCTTGAATGTGTTTATCACAAGCAATATCACGAGAGGGTACGAGATTACCGATAAATTCATAAACGTAGTGTGTGGAAAGCTCAGATCCTCGAGTGATATTTATTAGGACTATTTCACGAATAAAATAAGAATTTAAATATAATTCATATGAACTTTGCTTACAAAATTATAATAATTGTGTATTTGTACTTAACCTTTTCAAGCAACCTTGCGACAGAAGAATGCCGATTGTCAGTAATGCCAATAGAGGAGAACAAAATACGAGTTTAGCACTATTTCATGAATAGAATAAAAATAACAGTGATATATATTTGAAATTCGCGTACAGAATATTAACACTTGTTATACTTATAAATATTCTATTCAGAACCGTGAGACTGAAATGGACAAAGGTCGACTATTATAATCGCTACCGTTCGATTTTCTAATACCAAATGAAAAACATAACATACAGTGTCTCTATCTTTCTTTGTATTCTGTGGTTTGGAATACCTAATAATAATATCAATTTGCACATTTGACCCATCACCAAAACGCTTTGAAGAACTCTCCATTTTGCATTATGATTGTCCATTGTCCATGCTTTTGTTGCTATCAATAGCTCCCCAACGCATCTAGCAAAAGTGGTCAGTGATGCGTGTTCAGGAATTATATAGTGGAGATATAGAGTTGGGTACACTGACCACAAGATAAGTGTACGTCGCGTGATAAAACGGATTTGATATTTTTTTTTTTTTGTTGATAATTTTACTCCGTAATCAGGCTGTGATTGGTCAAAATTCAAAATATGGTTTCGTTTCATTGGTCGATGACGTCACATAAGTGAAGTAGTCTTTATAATTTTATGTTCATTTCTGCACATTAAATGATCTGTAACGTGCAACAGTGAACGATTTCTTTCTTTGTTAGTGTATATTAATAACAAACTGAGTTTTCTTTATATTTATCACTTGAATTTAATGACATACCCAACATATTCTATATGTATATATTTCAAGGAAGTTAATGTTTTAAGTTTGATATTTAATATTTGTATTTTTTTTATGTCAATTTAATTCCTTGATATGAAAATTATATGACCGCCACGGGTGGCCGAGGTCGTTAAGGCACGGACTCGTGAGCGGGAGGTCTGCGGTTCGAATCCCGCCAGGACCGTCCTCCCTGACTGGGGTTTTTTCCAGGTTTTCCTCAGTCTTCATAACTGGCAAATGCCGGGGAGGTACCTAAACTTAGGCCTGGAACGCTTCCTTCCTTAAAAAAAATATCCTTTCCCAATTTATCATTTCATCTCGTGTATCATCAGTGTCCACCGCCTGTGGTGCCTCAGTAGTAAAAACGGGCGTTAAACACTACTCAAAAAAAAAAAAATGAAAATTATATATAAAATGATTTGATAGAAACTCTCATTTGGCAGTACATTCTTTTGTAAGCATTACTAACAATATAATATTTTGAAGTTTCAAAATATAAAAATTAATATTTGTAGCTGGATGCACCATTTCAGAATTTTTACAAACACCAGAATGAATTTCCCATGCTGTACTGGGATCAAAGAGATTCAAGAGTTACTAATTATTTTGTCCTGGTGAGCCGAATCATTTAGTTGTCTATTTTCTTGCAAACTCTCCCGTTTCACGATTATACTTGAGTCAGGAGACTCATAGAATGACTGCAACTAATTGTCAAAGCTATTTCGACATTGGATAACCCTACACAGTCTACTGTCAAAATAACACTTTTTGCGAGTAGATAAACTATGTCATCATGCAATAGTATCTAATATTAACTACTAGTAACATGTAACTTTGCGCTGTTGCTCCATTTATAAATAAAGATGATGTAACAAAATAATGTTATGTGATGCACAAAACATATAAGACTTCTAAACTTATTATTCAAGCTGTCCCTGTAATCTATAATAGATAACAAATTAAACATTATAAGAAATTGCAGGTATATTTTTGTAATGATGCATTTTATCTGTCACCAAGTGCATAATGAAATAAATGTAGTAATTGAGCATACGTACAGCATGCCTTTGAAAGTGTACGTAGTGTTTATATCTTGGTTCTATACCCTGGCGAAAGAATTTCGCAGCAAACTGAACATTACAATTTTTCTTAGCCTAAAACAAATCCTGTATGCATATTCCCACTGTTACATATCTTCGACAAGAAAACAAATAAGCCAGAAGGAGGAAGTTAATTTTCTTTTCGTAAATGTGTGATAACATCATTTTCTTGCGTTATAAACACCTATTCTAACTCCATATGATTGCACATCAATACCCATTTCTTTTTTGTCACAAGCGCGCGTATACGTCCGCTATACGTCCGGCTCCCTTTGCGACTTGCCAGCAACTGGGATATAATACAATCCTAACTTCACGTTTTCACCAACTTCAATACGGTGGGCTCATTCTGAGAAGAGCTCTGGTTGGCCAGAAGAGCTAAAATGCAGCCACAATTTCAGATTATGCTTTTCAGTCCAGTACAATGATATTTAAATATAACCAGCAAATAAGTGCCACGTGAAAATACCTAAAGTTATTTGAAGGAAAACATGAAGTTCGTTTTATAAAAGAATTAAGTTAATTAAATGCACAACATACTCAGTAAAATACATACTTAGTTCAATAACTAATAAAAATACAGGTAAAATTAATATAGCATATTTAGAAAAGGAAAGAAGGAACAATATTACTCAGAATTAGAGAATTAATTAGGAACAGTTAAGTTATATCACAAAAGCAACTAATGTCAATTGATAATCTGTATTATCATTAAGACTAATCGATAAGCAGTTTTATGGTTTCATTACGTGAATTTACGAAATAATAAGTGGCCGATTAAATTAAAGTTCAGAGTACAGTAAGTAAGTTGCTCCTTTCAGACCTAGCACCTATATTATAGAATTTGGAAACAGGAAGCCAAGTAAACTGGATTAGCAGTGTCTAGAATTTGATGTAACAGTTAAGGAAATACACGGTGCGTCACTCGCGTGGTCTTAGCCAGGAAAGACACATTACACTGGCCTACCAAACAAAACAAAACAAAAAAAAAAAAAAAACAAACAAACAAAAAAAACAAAAAAAAAAAAACAAAAAAAAACTTGCTCTTTAATTTTTCTACATGGATCTATGTCATATGAATACCCTGAGTTCCAAATTCACATCAAATGTAATAATGTACTTATAAATTTCATGAACTCTTATTAAGCGTAAAACGTATAGCCTAAGACAAAGTTGTGTTTGCAGCTTTCATTTTAACTTACATATTAATGGGTTGAAAAAAGAGAGCAATGTGTCAATAATTATGAATTTCCAAACTTTTTTCACTATTAGGGAAAAGAAAACTTCAGTTTTTATAAATTCTGATATGTCCTTCACTAGTGTCCCTTTCCAAAGATCAACAGTAATCAGCCATCATTTACAGGTCCCAAAGGTCTTGATAATGGTTTTCATTGTTTTAATGTCCTTATGAAACCGCTCACCCTGTTATCAATATGGCTGTTGAGAAAATCCACTTAATGCTCATTGTACACCTCTAGATTTCTAAAAGGTTTTAATATTTCTTCCACGATTTCTTTATACATCTCAGATTTCTTCTTGCTAAGAAAGCTTTCTATCACTTTTTTGTATACCAACCATGCTAACTTATTTACTCGGATACGGACTGCAATTTGAGATCCATCGAAAATACGTGCTGCTATCTTAGCTTTAATTTTCTGTGGGAACTTTGTAACAAGAAAGTTGAAACAATCATTAACCTTATTCAGAGCACTAACAAATTGCTTCATCAGGCATGATTTAATGTGGAGAAGTAGTAGAAATACATTAAAAGGAGGATCCATTGTTTCATACTTCACATTTTGTTTTCTCCAGGAATTAAATTGCTACTTTTTGGCCATTTTTATTCTGGTCCGATGCCCCTGATTTAGCCCTTCTATTTCATTCACAAAGTGAGTCTTTATTTTTATGCTTTAATCTCTCAGAATATTTATTTTATGTATCTGCTTCAATGAATAAATAATAGAAAATATTATTTTCTATAATACCGATTTCTGAAAAACTGTAACCCGATGAAACAAAACAGGCTGGTTTGATAGGTTCAATGTGATAGGAATCAGAAAATATGAACAGTTTTCATTCAGTAAAATTGTGTAGACCAGTGTTATCGCACATGAATTATGTACACGTGTAGTCTTGTTACTTCAATGAGTGTCGATATTCATTTAAGTTTATCAGGAGAGCATTAGGAAGTGGATAATTGAAAATATTTTCTTACATGTCTGATTCGCCTGAACATTCCATTCAAGGTGAGCAGAGTTTTGCTTCAGTGGCAGTCTGTAGGAGTCAACATAATGTATGTCCTTCATCTCTCTGGTTGCGCAACGGTGAAATGACAGCAGCGGAAATAATGTTAAGAAATGAACGAGGTGGCGCCGTGATTATGTCGCGGTAGAGCCAAAGGAGCATCTTGTAACCAACCACCCAGCGGGATTGAATGCCCTCATCTCACATTCAATTTGCACTTTTAGCACTGCAATGGGTGAGGCTTGTGCCCTTCGGCGATACACCAGAGTTATGCTCTCAAAGATTTGAAACGACTATCTTTCGGTGGAGAGTAAACTAATACAGATTGCCGAAGAACTTGGAGATTGTGAATGAATGAGGCCTTATCACCCAAAGCTGCAATGTTCATTTACTATGTGGGGGAGGAAAAAAAAACCTTCAGAGAGAGGAGAAAAACTTGAGTAATTCGTTTCTAGATAATGTATCCCGGTTCCGCTGGAAAACATCGAGATCTTCAAGTTCAACTACAGCGATGAACTGAACTGTGTGGTAAGGATATTATAGTAGTTTTAAGGGCATTTATGGGTAATTACAGAACTTTCACAAGACGACAGCGAGAAAAAGTGTTTTTATTTATAGTGTGTAGTTTTAATGCTAAGTCAATGTATGTTAAAAGATGCTGCATCTTCGGAAATAATATTCTGAAGTAGATATACTCACAGCTTAAAGCTATTGTTAGACCGTATGTTTGACATTTGCTGTTACCTCATCCTATTGCTCCCTATCACAATGCTGAGGAATGTGAAAAATGACACTCCGTGGTATTTAAAAATAATAATAATCCTTGGGAACACTTCTGAATTTACATGCAGGATGGCTCAGGTGGTATCGCTAATGACTCGCATTCGGGAGATCTCGGGTTCAAATTCGTTGAGGCCGACCATTATGACATTTATTTATTTTTGTATTTGCTCTTGGTTGCTTAGGAAAATGCTGAAATGAATGTATACTTTCTACGAATTTTCGCTCTATTTCTTATCATTTCATTCCGTTAGTTCGTTACAGAGTACAAAGTGCCACAACGAGGTGGGCTGGCGCGGTGAGATGGTGGTTTGCGCTTTGGAAACGTTTCTGCTGCGTCATCTCTCTTACTTCATCCCTTCCTTCCGCAGATGACTACACTGGGGGCATAGTCACAAACGGCCAGCCATGAGCAAGGTTGAAACAACGAAGTTTTCTCCACCCCAGTGAACCTATGGCGGTATAAATATCTGGGATTACAGAAATAAAATGAAGTTAAGTATTGCAAGAGAAAAGAGTCACAATTAGTGATTCTCTATAATGAAGCGTTACACTCGGCCCACGCAACGGAAGGGATTGGTGAATCATTTTCGATGAACCATTTTTAGAAGCAATAGGCATATTAGATTAAACTTTCTGTCTGCCATTTTAATTATAACTTTTATTAATTATTGACGATAAACCTAATGCTTGAAAGACGTGCTTTGATAAACACACACGCCCCCCTTCGAGGCGACGAAAACAGCTCGTTCAAAAGCAACCGACAGCACCGTTTCACAACTTCTTCAGTTTATCAAAGAGAGTGTTTAAGCACATGCCGATTACATCACTTCTATCATATAGCAAATAAACAACTAATACAGTACCCATGAAATGCGTGCAGCTCTTGCAACTATCCCAAAGTGCTGTCTGTAAACACGCATCATATCCTTAAGTTGGCATCCCATGAAAATATATTGTTGATTATAACATTTTCTGAAAGAAACCACTTGCCTTCACTTGTCCAAACGAGAAAGTCAAGAGATTAATTAACATCAAATGAATAAGTAGTTAGGGCTGATGGCTGTTCAATACTAGTTGCATTTTTTGTTCTGATAGAGGCTCTTCGCAAGTTTCTTAAACATATTCGCATACTTTCATTTCCGTGGCCTTTCGTTTAAATGTATTACATAAAATATGGGGATTGGTATAAATCTTTACCGTCGTTATTGCATCCAATTTCAATTTTGTCAGTTCTTCTCCTCCCCGTTTGTTTAAACATTTCTATTAGGGACTTACTGCATCGTATCTTGAGGTTATAACTGTAACACTGAAACAATATACCAATTGTCAAAGCTTTGAGATAACTTCAAGAGGGTTGATTATGTACATCATGCCTCATTCTTGATTTTTTAATTCATCCCTATATCTCCTGGCCCACCTCGTTGTGTCACTTTGAACTCTGTAACGAACTAACGGAATGAAATGATAAGAAATAGGAGAGCGAAAATTTGTGGAAAGTATAGATCCATTTCAGCATTTTCCTAAGCAACCAAGCGCAAGTACAAAAATAAATAAATGTCATAATGGCCGGCCTCAAGGGATTTGAACCCCAGATCTCCCGAATGCGAGTCACAAGCTATACCACCTGAGCCACCCAGCATGTAAATTCAGAAGTATTCATAAGGATTATTGTTATTTTCAAATACCAAGAAGTGTGAATATCTCATTGCTGAGTATAGACGTCATGAATTCCAAGTATCAAAAATAATGAGGCCAAGGAAATACATTAACATACAACATAAATAATAAAACGTGTTTTATAACTGGCAATACTAGCCAATAACAAATTTTGTAACAGCTAGATAAGATTTCAATGTCATTGAATTCACTATTCTTTTGTTATTTGCATACTCTTCTGCAAGCTACATAAGTCGGGATGAAAGTTTGAAAGACACTTATTGGGTTTTTGTACAACCCATCCCTCAAGTTAATAACTGCAATAGAAATTGCAGAAAAAAGTAACTGACTTTTCAACCGCGGTGAAAAATGATTACGCCGCCATGAATTATAGACATATTTTCGTCATCATTCAACACACTATTTCTGCACATATATTAATTACGTGCTTGAGCAGCTGGGCTAATAATAGTGTTTCAATAATCTTTTATTATAACGAAGAACTGGAAAGAGGGAAACAGAGAGAGAAATCAAAATGATCAAACATTTTTGTGATCAATGCTAACGTTGAAACTCTGTGCTAGAGTATTTTAAAAATAAAGCAAAATTTCGCCGATTCGAACTCTTTTCAAGAGATATTGTAGATAAAACGTGAAGAAACCGAAAAAGTTTCAATGTTTATTACATAATAAAGACTTAAAACTTTCTGAATATTTTCATGCATAATTTATTAAAATTGGATAATTTTTGAGCATCTAGTATTGTATTAAAGCAATAGTTGCACTTTTCACTATTCTTAAACTTAATTACTTTTAAACACTGGAAAAAATGGAGCTGAATAAACAACAATCAACACACCCTAAGCCCCGTAGAAGTTCCCAGAAACATTAGCTACATCTCTTCGCCGAATGCGACCCGTTAACAATTGGATATGATTCAAGTGAAGATGGTATACCTTATGTTACAACAAACAAATGTTACATTTTTAAATTTATTATCACAGTAGGTAGGCAAGCTATCTCCTGTGTTTGATAATCATATTATTATTAAATTACCGCATTACAATAATAGCGCATCATGACATGAAGTATGATTTTTTCTGAAACCCCTACTTTTCAATCAAGTTTCAAATGTAGTAAAACGAATTCTTTTAATTCTAGTAGAATATACAGTTGAGCAAAGTGTTATTGTCTCACTAGGACCCATAAAATGAAACTGGATGTTCTTCAAATCACTAGCGTTCTAAAGATGGTTTAGTTTCTTTTCAAAATCTTTAAAGTTAATATTTTGGATGATAGTTCTTTTCAGTATAAATAACCGTTTTCTCAGCTGCTATAGGACATTGCACAATGAAATTTTAACACCTTATTTAGCTTTAATTCCACATATATTTTACTAGAATTATAAGATTGTTATAAGTGCATTTAGCTTTAATTGAGAATAAATTCTATATTTTCATTCAAAAAGAGGGGTTTCAAAACTTATTTCAAGACGTAACATTTGTTATTACTCTATTACAGAACAGTATGTTTGTCAAACACAAAAATTAGAAGGGGATAACATTGGTAACAGAATATAATCCTGGAAAAGCTTAAATTGCTGGCACAAGGCTAAAATAGTCACATAAATGTAGAAAATAACAGAATGTAGTGTTTTGTGCCCTTCTACCATAAAAATTTAAAGTAACTTATAAGTTTTAAACATGAATTTGACGGCAAATATAAAGAATCAGGGAATATTACAAAAGTAACTTTGTGACGTAAAGGTAATATTGATATTTGCCAATCACTTTCTAGTAGGAAACAATGATAAAGATATTTCTTATGTTACAACTGATAGAAGATGTCTCCATGAATTCATTTCAAAGTGAACGAAGGAAAAAGTACAAAATAAAATAAGATATCTTTTTTTAAATGACACAAAGCACATTATTTTTATTGTACAGGTACAAAGGTGGAATTATCATATATGGGGCAGTAACGCTGTGGGTTATTAGCAAAGGTGCCGTAGTTTTTGTAGTAATTCGTAATAAGTTATTTACCCATACACAACGGCTGCCCTCTTCGAGTTGTCTGTTGTTAATCATTAGACACTCAAAATACACGAGTGATATTTGCTAAGACTATCTGCACAATGAAATATATAATAAACGATATTAACAAAATATAATATATACTGTTGTATTATTTAATTTATTTTATTATTACTTAATTTGTTTATTTGGTTTATTTACGAACGCTTTTTAATATCTCAGATCTTGGAACATTCAATTTAGGTCATTAATGGCCGATCAATTTTGCTCAAAGGCCTCTTCCCTTCCGAAGGAAGCCATATTTGGGATCATCACGCCCGAAAAAATCCATCAACCCTGGCCGAGATTGAGCCCATGATCTTAGGTCCATGAGACAAGTAAACCATTAGATTACCAAGACCAACTTGCATATCAACGTCATACAATCCGGGGCCTTTTCTTCGCGTAAGCTATAAACCAGAAACAATTGCGAATCAACTGCGATAATATGCACACAATTGCTAACCAGGTTACAGTAAATACAATTGGGCAGCTTGCATCGGCACTTTTTGATCCTAAATCAGGCTCCGAGTTGGGTGTGTTCAATGAATTCATTTGATGTCGCATCTATTGCTGCAGCTAACCTAAGTTTTTAACGACCAGCTGTTAAACGTAGAAGTTGCAGATTCCTTCATTAATGTGTTAACTGTAATGAAAATGCACTTTCTTTTTTTAAAGTTTACATGAAATTCTAGTATTTATTAGTGATAAAAAAGATAAATGTGTAAAACACCATATCAATTAAGGTAAGTAAATCCGTGCTTTTACTCCGCTTTTTCGTTTTACTTGTTCTTATTGATGGTTTCTGTACGACAGTCAAGCATTTTTAAGCATTATTATTTCCTTATTTTTTATCTCTAAATCCCCATTTTATATTTAGGTGAGAAGTATAAGGTTTCTGAATTGAAACGCTTCTGATATAAAATGTTAGGTTAAGGAGCTGGCAAGCGTAGCTTAGTTTTATAATTACCGTAAATGACAGACAATCTGAAAACCGTATATTCTGTTTTCCGGACTTAACAGCAGTTTTACCATGTGATATCCATTACTCGGTAATCAAGATGTGAAGTAGAGAAGATTATCGTAAGGAGATATGAGTTAATATTTTACAAAATTATCCATTATCAGAGTAAGTTTCACAGTACAAAAAATCATCTCGAGTTGTCCAGTTTTCGTATTCATTTTCTTGGCAGCATTTTACTAAAAAAATAACATCGTAACATACCCTGAAGTAATAATGATGATGATGTGTTGATAATGATAACAACAATAATAATAATAACAATAACAATAACGAGGAGGAGGGGGAAGGATCAAGCTGTTTGATTTAGCATCAGTGTAAATTGTTATTATTCCATGAAACACTTTTCACTGTTTTTAGTACTAAATATATGAACTTGAAAATTCTACGGTAATTTGGTCAGAATTCGACTCAGCATAAAAATTTGCTTTATCTTAACCTGTGCAACCAGAAAATTATGCGCATACTTTAATTCCCAGGAGGGTAGTGCCAACATAATCGCCATTCGTCAACATCAATATTAAATATTTCGGAATGCTTGAATTCTGCAATAATTATTATTACCATTTTGGTGGCATACACTGTTTAACTTGTAAAAATGTAGTAAAGAAAATGTGTATTATGATATCCCTTTACATATGCAGAGACATTGAAGGAGTAGACAGATAGTAAAACTAATTTTTTGACATGTGCACTCAGGATATGATCCCGCGAAATACTCAAGCGCTCCCTTCTGTACATACTGTGATCAGGTACGATATACCAGCTCGACCGTGAATGGTTGAAATTGAATGGGCTATAAATTGGATTGATCAATATTACAACGTAAATAGCTCATAATTGAGCCTTCCTTATACAACAGTGTTTTACTACTGTATTTTCGTATTCATACACCAAAATAAAACTTGAAACTTTTTTTGTATTTTTTAATTGTGTATATCGCCCGTTTTTACTACTGAGGTACCACAATCGGTGGGCACTGATGATACATGAGATGAAATGATATATTGGAAAAGGATTTTTTAAAATAAGGAAACGTTCCAGGCAAATTTAGGGTTCCTCCCCGGCATTTGCCATTTATGAGGACTTAGGAATACCTGGAAAAATCCTCAGTCAGGGAGGACGATCCTGGAGGGGTTCGAACCCTAGACTTCCCGCTCACGAGTCCGCGCCTTAACGAACTCCGTGGCGGTAAACTTGAAACTGAGGACATGATTATCTTCTTATTGTTGATTTTGAGCTGGAAAGTACAGAATATTAAATAAAGGCGTTAAGGGACTAAGGTAATTCCATGATTAACAAAAACTTGCAGGCATTCAATGATGCTCATCAATATTAATATTACGTATTGCTGAATTTAAATGTCGCTGCAAATTTTAAACTTTTTTTATACTGTCGCTTTGAGTGCATGAGTCTTATTGCGATAACTGCTGGTGCAAAACCTGAAATAGTATTCCGTAAACATTTTGCAGGACAGATGACGTTAGCTGTACAGCGTGTTTATTTGGTTCTTATTGCTTGTTAATGGTAAGAGTTGTTTAGGAACGTGCTAAGAAAGACTCCCATTTAGCGACTATGACAAGCAATAAAAGACACGCTCCTCAGATTGGCAGGCAGAGGCATCCGGAGGCTTTATTTGTTTATTATTTTTTACCAAGTGCGATATTTTTGTTTTGTTATTTTTTATTCTACGAAACACTTATAATTGTAATTAGAAAGTGTACAGAATGTCATTTGTTAAACATTATACATTTTGTCCAAAATATTTTTACCACTCTGTGGATATGTTCGCACAGCTTCTAGACAAATAACAAAGAACCGACATACAGCAGATCAGCATATAAAAAGTGACTATTGTTGGCTCAATTTTGAGTGTGTGAGACCCATCAAACTTCCCTTCTAAGAGCATATTTGCGGAATTATAAAGCAGCTTGGGGTACACATCTTTCAAGCGATATTTGCTTGACCTTTTCCTCCCCACATTCCTTCCCCGCTTTATGGTGGATTGTGATATTTTACGAATGCAGGAATACAGTTTTCAAAGGGACACGCGCTGAAATATTCTGCAAAATGGGAAAAAGAATCATACACATTATATCCCTAAGAGTTTTGAAAACAATTTCAAGTGTATCTATATTCCCGTCTATCACCTCAGGGTAAATCTCAGACGGCAAAACCACAACAAAATTATTATAATAAATCAAATAAAATAAACAACACAGCATCCATGCTTAATGGGCGTCGTCAGCAGAGAGTTTTCGATCAAATGTATTAATGCTTACATACATTTACTTAAAGAGCGTTGATATTAACCGAACTACAATCTGGAATAGGCAACGCACATCACATTGTAAGATCTCGGCAAAACATCGGCTGATATAAAACGTCTGAGAACGTGTACTAGATACTTCGTGTACTTTGTTTTACTATCAACGAATAAATACTTTACCTATATAATCATGCATTAAATTCAGCAAGTCAGAACCCTAGCAGCTAAAAGAAGTTATTTAATGTGGGTACACAAATATAGTAGAAAATGAATCGAATTCTAGATAGTCAAGTTATATTCTCGTATATATTTATGACTAAATCATGTTGGTTGCAGGTATTATAGGCGTGGACAAAATGAAACGTGATGCATGTTTCTTTCCTTTAATATGCTATTTTTATTGCTGAAGGCGCTATATAACTAATTTTCGATGTTCACTGTCTACTATATTTGTGTACCTACATTAAATATAACATCATGTATACCGTATGATGTTTGACATACTGGGTGATTTTTCTTTCACGCAACCGCTTCACCGCTTCGGGCAGCCGAGGTCGTTAAGGCGCGGACTCGTGAGTGGGAGATCTGGAGTTCGAATCCCGCCAGGACCGTCCTTCCTGACTGAGGGTTTTTTCCAGGTTTTCCTCAGTCCTCATAAATGGAAAATGCCCGGGAGGTACCCTAAACTTAGGTCTGGAACGTTTCCTTCCTAAAATAAAAAATATCCTTTCCAAATTGATCATTTCATTTCATGTATCACCAGTCTCCACCGCCTGTGGTGCCTTAGTAGTAAAAACGGGCGATACACACTATTCAAAAAAAAAAAAAAAAAAAAAAATTGAACCGCTTCACGTGGTGCAGTTCGCCGCAGTTAACAGAATTCTGCAGTTCTCGTCTCGTTCTCACGCATGAAAGCCGGCTGAGGAGCCGGAGGGGAGTTCAGTGCCAGTTTAACTTTAGGAACTTACGAACGTGTTCTTGTGTGTTGTGTGCGCATTAAATATTCATAAGGCCGCGTAATAAAGTGTATTAATTACGTTAATTGGCTCAATTCAGGTATTCCATTCCCTAAAGAGCATTTATTACGATTCCCACATGGGTACAGAATCCTTCCAGTTCCTTCTCAACAAACGGGAATTCCCTCATTCCTCTGTTCGAAAGGGTACAAAGCTACTGAAGTTAAAATCCTATAATTACTGTAGTGCAAGCTCTTAAGCTGCACCAGGGTAGATATTGTGAATACTGTGCATGCTGAAAACTTGATCCTAACCTAATTTTCTTTACGAACCACCTAAGTGAGTACTACGGTAAATAGCAAGAATCCGAGCCCTGCCAAGACATTATTACCCGTATGCGACAGTTGGGAAAGTTATATTCTCTGTTGCGCATTCCAACAGTTCTTAATTTAAATTTGTATGCGTAATAATCCTTTAAAACAAAATGTTCATATTTTAGGTTTACCCTGTTTCTAGCACACAAACGTGCTGTACATATTAATTTTAATTATAAAATTTTAATTTCATTGTGTTACTCTTTTGAAATCTGTCTCTTGCACTTTCACATTTGGAGGCAAATAAAACGCAAATAAATGATTTCGCTAATTAATGCCAGAAGTTGTTTCCTATACTATTCGTTTAAAACGTTTAATAATACACCATAACAAATGTACAAGATACTAATGTAAGTAAATGTGCACGTGCAGCTAATTGCCTATGATATTTTGATGCCAGACATCTTTCGCGCCGCACAATTCATCGGAAATGCTGATACATTGTAATGTCAAAACATTTTAGCAAATGCTGTTCTTTAACGCTTAAATAAATAGATATATTTATTATTTTGAGAGAAGTTAATCACAAACTCCACTTTCTGAACGAAGTGACAGACCTTGGAAGGAGTCATTGAATCTGTGGCGTGAGCCACTACGCTAAGGCCACATTAACCTTTCTGCACTCATTTTGATAGCAATCTGAAAAGGAAAACACTCGGGTTTGAACAAACAAAACCTCATAATATTCAGTTATACGCTACTTGTTTATCACTAAATTCAATTATGATATACGTTCTTCCTTAAAACGCCGGAGTTGCTCGCTAGAGGATTCCGTTTAGTTGTCTTTCGCTCTAGTTCGAACAAACAAATCGCACCAAAGTTCAGTTATAAGCCATTCTGAAAACTCAGTGATGATATTAGAGTTTCTGTAAGACACTGCAGTTGAACAGTAGTGGTCTCTGAAACCAAGTGCTACTTCGAAGTATGCGAAACAAGCAAATATCCTCGATTGGTGTATCAGAAGACAAGAGAAGGATGACTAAATGGAGCCCTCTAGTGAGTAACTTCAGCGTTTTACAGAAAATCGAACATCGCTATTGAATTCAGAGCTAAGTAAATGACATATAACTGAACTTTAATGTGTTTTATTTTTGGAACCTGAGAATTTTCCTTGTGAGTGAACCTGGGCATCTTACCCGGCGAATGTCCACTTTCTTTAGATGGGGGGAAAAAAAAGAAAAAAAAAGATAGTAAAATTCTAATGTGACTGCAAAAAAAGCCGTAATGTGAATTGATGGTTTGAATTTATGATTACTTTTAACTTGTTTCTAAGCATTTAACGTCCCGGTTTGTACGAACTAAGGACACAGAGTTCTTTTTCTAAAAAGTAAACAGAAATTTTGCACAAATGAAGTTACCTGTACTGATGCTACGATATCAACGAGACATTCGACCAAATATTTTTCGAGTCTCGAAGAAGGAGGCGGTACAAAGCATATTTAGTTTACTGCCTTTTCCCGATGGTGCAATTATTCACACTTCTGATCGCGCAACGGTTATGAAATAAAACAAGGCCAGAGTTATGTATGGCATTCGATGCACATATGTATTCCGATGGTTCCAGCACGAAGTTTAAACTTAATTCATAAGTACAGCAGAATGCTCCTTAAAATACGAAAACTCTCAAAATTGAGACAAAAGAAACTAGAAAATCCTCATATAGTTTAAAAGAAATAGCAAAAAATATCCCTGATTGCAGATTATATTTATCTGAGTAGGTGACGTTAACTAACACGAACAGCTGAAAAGTGAACACATTATTATAATTTAATATAATAAAAGGACTCACTCGATTGAGTCTATTCTCCAGAATCATTTGTCATTTGTCCTTTATTATTTTACGGGCCCATCCGATTACGAACGAGGTTTATAATTGTAAACGTCTAGTTTGGTCCACGTGATTCAAAAGATAAAACAAGCCTTCAAGCCCAGTCAATGAAAGTTGGTTTAAAACACCCAGTTTCATAACGCATTATACTTCTAACATACTTCCAGGTTACAGGTTAAACCATATTTATTCTTGAAATTTTGTTTCTGAGAAGTGTGTTGCGTAAATTTGTTAAAGAGAGAGAGAAAACATTACAAGCTGCATTAGAAATGTCATGGTGCAAACAGTTAATTATTTTATGTAACAAAATTGCAAGATGTGAAAAATACCCTTTAACCATATCTGCAACCACAGGTCTTCAAAACGATCAACATAACCACTTGACAACGTGAAGGAAATCAGGCTCATCGGCGTTTACATTCACTTAACGTTCGTCTTTAGAAGGATGAACAAAAACAAATACTTTTAGGTGTTCAAAAGCATGTTCCCTTCCTCAAAACCTCACAAATGAAGTCTTAACAAGTGTGCTGCGATTTAAAATAAGCTGTCAAATGATAGTGGTCTAGGAATGTTACGTTTTTCCTTAACAATTCAAGCACTCCGTAACTCCTTACTTGCAATAATGACAGTTTTTTTTTTTTTTTAACAGATCCCAAAGAAATTAAATTCCTTGCTTAAACTACTCTAATAGAATAAGATCTACATTTCCAGAAGGCTAATCTTCTTATGACGCAATACTTTTGTATAAAATACCTTTGTATAAAAGCATGCGATATCTATTAACTTCCCTAAATTAAATATTATATGAACATTGCAGTGTGTGCAAAATGTATACCGTGGTGAAATAAAAATATGTTCTATTACTGGTTTTTCGTGGATTTGTCGCCCGTTTTACCGCAACTGGCGGGTGGACATGCGAGCGGTAACTTCGGCCCAAGCTGGTGTACAACTCCTGTAACAGGTTCAAGCTCTTACAATTGAAAATACAATTGCAATGAAAATAAACACGTTCCTCATGGAAATGTTGTTCTGCTACATCCAAACATTTCTGTCATATTTTTAGAAAATGTCAATCACACGCCTCACTTTATCCTCCAGTATCCTCCACTTCAGTTTCAATTTGAAAGCGTACAGGATCACTGTTGTCCACGGCAAGCAGATGATCTGACATTGGAGTAAATGTTTGTAATTGGATGTTAGGAACGAACGTTAATGAAAGCGTAATTTATCCAGCTTAATATTATTTAATTATAAGACACGGTTCCATATATTGACTTTCCCAGCATACAAGGGAGTTTCATGTATAAAATGAGTATTCTCGTACTTCAATATCTATAATTTTGCATGACCATATAATTGGAACGATGCTTCATCACTAAAGAACACTAAGCTTGGACCAATTACTCTATCATTAAAGTTCCGTAACATTCATTTGCAGAAATTTACGTGATTATCAGCATCTTTTCCCTGCAATTTGTGGACAACGTCACCGTGTATGCTTTCAAGTTTATATCGACTCAATTTTGGAACATAGCGTGAGATTGAGAGTTTTCTAAAATGATTCACGTGTGGATGAAGAAGAAGAACATTTCTTACATATTCTCATGACATATACAGTTACTTGCATTGGAACAGTTGCGCGGATATTACATCCGCTTCGTGAGGAGTTATAGCTCTCACTGCTGTGAAATGTGCGACAAAAAATGAAACACCCGGTAGTTAGCTAAGGACATAAACATAAAAAATTAAATTGTTCTTCTTTTCATAGTTTGGCTCAAAAAATTTGATGAATTTAAAGTATCAATAAATATATTAAAATAACTGCTAATGTATTATTTTAAAGATATTATTTCCCAAAATATACTTAAATTCACTTTGATATTTTTGTTGATACAAGCAAAAAACATGCAGTTAATGATTTTGTTTATGAGATAAGTGTACCTAAAATTGCAAGAGCTCACATGCATGAAAATGGAGAAAGAAAGAAAGATAGAAAGAAAGAAAGAAAGAAAGAAAGAAAGAAAAGAAAAGAAAAGAAAAACAAACGCAAGTTATTTTTCCTCATTTATCACTCTTTAAATCCTCCAAGAATTATTTATTTCCTGAAAAGCAATTTATTTGAAATATGTTGTGCTTGTAAAAGTATTAAGAATGATAAAGTGATTGACAATAATTTTAATATAGTTTTATGATGGTAATAAAAATGCATTTGATAGGTTTTTCTTTACATTGTAAATGCCATAAAAATCACGAGAAAAGAGTTTAAAAAGACCACTACTCAGTTCGTGAAGTTTTACGAGTGGACTTTAGGATGCATTAAAAAGAGCCTGGGGCAACATTAAATAACAGATGCGGTTGAGATTTTTGTTCCTGGTTATTACAAATTCCACATAGTATAAATTTAATCAAAATGCTTTCCATTGCTGGTCAGTCCAAATAGGTAACCTACATTTAAAACGCAATTTTAGATAGCTAAAATTCGAAATTTCATACTACTAAATTAGCGAAAGTAAGAAGAAATAAATAATCTGGGTGTATTCATGTGAATTTATATTTCGTAGGGCCAACCGTTAACCATACAGGCTTGCAAACCAATGTTATGAACATGTTTGAAATAGATGGGCATAATGTAAAGTGTGGAATATTTAGCTCCGGGTAAACGAACACGTAACACGAATGTGAAAGTCCCAAATGTACGCTGTTACAGCTGGAAAACACAAGACAGCACATTAAAATATAAACAGGCTAAAATTGGAGTAGAAAGACTTTATTTTACCAATGTTAAATTAGCTAAGTTTATGATCATACTGTGGCAGAACCATTAGAGCTAAAACATTGCTATTTAAACAGCTTCTTTTTATATATTTTATCTGTACACAGAACCAAAATAATTCAAATACTGAAATAAGAACTATATTATTTTTATTTGAAGCCCCATTATTTGTAAAAAGTATTATACAAAAACGACCGAAACTCCTAGGTAACGAAACGTTTCTTATTAATTCTGCTTCAGTAGCTTCATTGTTATGTTCGAAAACGCTTCTGAAAATGTCAAGTCGACAGATGTAGAAGTTTCTACATGTATATAGAAAATGTCATTTAGAGAAAATTGCTATACAAGAAAAAATATTTTAAAATTCACTCATAGCTCCAACCTAATGCATGCCTGCGCCATAGTCAAATCTGTTCAGGCGCCTCAGTAGTAAAAACGGGCGTCTAAACACTTTTAAAAAAAAATCTCTTCAGATTGTTTACGTTTGAATAGCTAACAGCAAAATAGAACATTCCTCTAGGGAATAGCAAAAATCAAAGCCGTCTAGCTCATTTGAAATGGTACGTGTGAAAATTATTAGTTTTTTTAATCTTTGCGGATGTATTTTCAAATATTGAAAAACTACTTCTAAGCTTCATGTAATATAAATTATATTACCTAATTCAGAAAAGTGGGGAATGTATTGTAATAATTCGCTTTTTGGAAAAATTCAACAAATTTAAAAAAATTTGCTATCCAACTTAAGTCGTACTTTCTACTTTCTTGTTACCACTAATCGGTCTCTACGCAAGTTGAATTAATAGCCAACATGCAAAACCGCAGGAGACGACAAAAGCAATTATTGGGGACGGAGGATAATATTTTGGTACTCCAGTTAGGGTACCGGCGTAGAAAGTGCTCCTAACTTTATTTTCAGATAGAACACTTCGACACCGGCAAAGCACCCCTTCAAGGAGTTTTAGAGATCGTTAGAAAGGCCGATTCCATACCAGTGACAGAGGCAAAACCTTTCCAAAGCTCTAGCCGCCGTCACGCCGCACCTACCCACACACCTGCCACTTTCGATCCTGTAACAGAATCAACGGAATGAAATGAAATGGAAGAGAGGAAAATTGCCCCCTGCATTCGCTTGAGCGACCAGAAGAAAAAACCCAAAGTGTGAAAGGCCGACTCCAAGGGATTTGATCGGGACCTCCCGAATATGAGTTCCAAGCATTACTGCCTGAGCCTGCAGCTCTGTTCTCGGTATTCTGGTTTTTAAGTGCCATCTGAAAGAAGTTTTGGATAATATACACAGTAGTGTTCCATTTTCATAAAACGTTCGTGGTACATTATACTTACCTATATTGCATGCATATACGTAATTTTATGTTATTTCAACATACTGGTCATAATGTCCTGAATGCATTGATGTTTTTGTTTTATATTTCAGACCAATAACAAAGAATACTGTTTATACTCATAGAGGAAAGGAAGAGGCTGTTGTAAGTGCTGGATTGAGCAGTTAAGCATGTCCAGAGGTGCAGTAGGAGATTTAAATTTCGGTCGCCTTGGGGAGGATGGTGTTTAACAAGCGTTTTTACTACTGCGGCACCACAGGCGGCGGACACTAATGATACATGAAATGAAATGATGTATTGGGAAAGGATTTTTCGTTTTAAAGAAGGAAACATTCCAGTTCTAAGTTTAGAGTACTTCCCCGACATTTGCCATTTATCAGGACTGAGGAAAAGCTGGAAAAAACTTCAGTCAGGGAGGACGGTCATGGTGGAATTCGAACCCCAGACCGCCCGCTCACTAGTCCGCGCCTTAACGACTTCGGCCACCCGTGGCGGTCGGTCACCGTGGAATACCCTTCATTTTGAGTTGGATGTGAGACAATACCTCAAAAGATGGATAGGCAGATTTAAGCTCGAATATTGTTATTACTTTTTGCCTGCAGGTTTATCAAGTCATGAATATGCAAAACGAAAATAAAATATTTATCTCCTGAATCTGGAGGACCATATTCGAGAAGCAAACAAGGTGCTTGTCTTTCGGGATGTTTTATTATTATTATTATTTTTTTTTTGATTGTTTTATTTATGGACGCTCTTTAACATCTCAGGTCATCAGCGTCCCATTCAACTCAGGGCGTGAAACGGCCGACAAATTTTGCTCAGAGGCCTCTCTTTCAGGCTTGAGGTTCTTTTTCGTGCCGCAAATCTACGACACGGGACCCACGGCTTTACTTCCCTTCCGAAGGAAGCCATACTTAGGATTTTTACGCCCGAAAAAATCCATCGGTCCTGGCCGGGTTCGAACCCGCGATTTGGGTTTAGGAGGCAAGTATGGTAACCACTACACCACCAGGACCGACGGGATGTATTATACATACCATATCTGCATGTCATATAAATTTAATTTATAACGCACCATAATTTCCACTTTATGTCTTCTTTGTATTGTTTGAGGGCCAACATTATATTATATTATATTACTACTTTTATATGACAATGCTAAAGAGTAGAATATTTACTTAATTACATACGTTTTTATTGCCGTAAATTCGTTATTCTTACAGAGGAGAAAACGGAGGATAAACCCTTTAACAATTTAAATTGATCCAAGTTAAATGACTCGACCCACGCCCTACACTTACGCAGCTGGTTTAGATTACGTCGTAAACAATGTGAGAGGTGGTGGTTGTTTCGGCGTGCTTGCATCGAACTCCAAGCTCTTCTTTTATTTCCTTTTTCCTGCATGAACTGGTCTTAAACGTTTTCTCCTTGATGACGTAGACAGTAAGCAGCGTGGATCCCCATAGTGATGGGATTGTTAACACTCCTCCTTCCCTTCCGAAACCAGTTGTTTGTGAATATAAAACATTCCACACGGCGAACAATAGAAGACACGATGAATGGAGCCATATCCCAGAGTCTGACCTTTGTGCTCCGCGCTACATACCTGCGATATCAACAGACTGGTAGACGTGACTAGAAATGAGAAGCAGGCATTCAATCGACGTCTTTTATTTCAGAAATTACAGAACTTACGATTTCGAAGCTTTATTTTCATCTTCATCATCCTACTTTCCAGCACCACTGCAGCAAATGTACGATATGTTCTGCATTGCTTTTCTAGGGGACATTTTCTTCTTTTTTATTCCATTGCTAGGTATCAAAGTTTTCGAATGGCAGATCTTCGGGTTTATCTTTTAAGGCCGAGCTAATTGAGTCACAAGTTATGCTCATTTTATAAAAAAAGAAAAAGTAAAGCGCTGTAATAAGAATCGACTTATGAAAAATGTAAAAATTGCCCCCCCCCCTTTTTTACTCAGATTTTTATTTTCTTTAGATTCATATAGCAAAACTATTTTGACCTACTTTCAATTTAAAGTCCTGTCACACGTCTGTTTACATGATCATGCGCACGGGTAAAGACAGTGTCTTAAATATGAAACTTTTTTTTCTCCTCAAAATGGTTTTTTCCTGCGCACAGGGCAATTCAAACTGCAGCTTCTGGAGATGAATGTCACCAATGTACTCGAAAGTTTTAACAGAGGCTCTTGAGACATTTACAAATAAAGTAATAAAATAATTAAATGGATAAAGAAAAATATATTTGCTCGTATAATATGAAATATTCAAATTTATTTAAAATTAGAACAAATTGCAACAGAGTTAAGGTAAGAGTGAAAACATTTCTTAAATAACACTTTATTAAAAAAAAATAATGCAAATAGTTTGTATTATGTGTTTGGAACATACATCTGCAGTTTTTATACAAAAATTTAAAAAGTCCGGAAGGAGCGCTTTACTAGAGGGCGTATTAATATCACAAAATATTTTTTCTATGGAAATATTTGAGATGTATGTCTAAAATTGCATGGTTTATTTTTATCATCTGCTATTAATAATGATTTAATAAATGAAGTGAATCCATCAATATATGTAGAATTTTTGTTTTTCTCATGGCAATTTCAACTTTAAGCGGAATTATGACGTTTAAATGTACAGCAGATACAACGGAGAGAAATGAAATTTAATGACCTGTAGCATTAAATGACAAAGCAATTAGAAAAGAACCAAATGTAAAATCGATCAATGATAATGCAGAAGTAAATGTTACGCGTGCATTTCCAAAACTCGTTTTATTAACTTTAAGTGGTTTTTGAAAAATTGACACACACACACACACACGTGTTTATATGAGTTTATTTTCAGCACGTGTCCAAGAGCCAAGCTCGAAACATCGTGTGGTTTTAGTGTTTAGTTTTATGGCTTTTAGTGTGAAATTTTTATTTTGCATTCTGAGTGCTTTTTAGAAGTTTTTATTATTCCGTGAATGGTATATATATAAAAGATAAACTGTTGCGTTTTTAATAAACATGTTTATTTTATCATATAAATTTTCTTTTTAGAAACACAATTTAAGAGTTTAGGAAATCTATAGTTTCAGCATATTGTCCTTAAAGTTTGGATAAGGAAAGTTCTGGAACAAAACAATCGATAAGAGAAGTTTAAAAAGAGCACGTGATGGAAAAGCGGTTTTTAGAACTAATTTTAGTTATTCTTTTGTTATGACAATAATACCGACTTCAATAAAAGTCAAAGTGAAAATATAAGCATTGCAAGATTATGGAATATAGATATGTTTGCAAAAAACCTTCTCCCATCACGCCTGCTGCACTAGGTTTATCAGCAATTTCTTTATAATTGATTGCACCATTTTGTTCTCGCCAGTTGTTACTAAAGTTCTTTTGGAGAAAGTTGTTCACGTCTCCAAGTTTGTCCTGATTTACTCTTACCTTCCCTTCTTCTATTTGCAGCGGGATATTTTTGCATATTCTCTTGAATCTCGATAGATTCTGTCGATAATTGGTTTCATCTCTCACGGTAATATTATCTAACGTTCTTTTTTCAAGCAAACTCGCAGAAGACAATTTGAATTTTAAGACACAGTTGATCTCCAGTCACAGATATAAAAGCCTTCGTTACCTAGTTGATAAAATGTACCAAACTGAGAGATTATATCAATATATTCTGCAGATCGGCGATGGTATCGATTTTCTTTAAATCTTTTTCTATTCGTCCGTTAACGACAGTTGAGAAGTGGGAAATATTAACAACAATGGTCTAGTTTAAAAAAAAATGTTACCTTATTTATGTTGTCATAATGCAATATTCATATAATGGGAATATTAAAAGCGATGTTAACTAATATCCCTACACTTCAACTACTGTTTTGGAAAAGTCACATACAAAACTGTTATAAGTGTTTTAAACAAAGAAAACGGGAAATTTTATAGAAAAAAACTGCCTAAGAAACGTTTTTTTTAAAGGAGAAGCCAATTACGCCATTAACTCATTTTTTTTATAAAACGTGATAGCACAGTTTTGAAACTGTATGCCTCATGAAGATCGTAATAGAATTTTGAAACAAATAGGGACTTATTATGAGATTGCAAAATTAAACCTATGTAACAGTGATTTGATTGGAACGTTACTGAAGCCAAGCACTCTATTGGCTTCTTGGCGGAAACGTGCTTCCGCAGAGAGAAACTGTCGCTACATGCTACAAATATGCTGCTGCCGGTGTTTCCCGCTTACGATTTCAACACCTTGCACCTTCGTGACCCACTGATGAAACATCTTCATTCCGGACTGGGTTTTCTCCCGACCTTGAGCGCTCAATGGATCTTCCTGCTTGACTGGTTATATTCCATAAAGGTGTTCAGTCTTCGAACGCGGTGGCGATACAGAAACGTATTTCATGCTAAGAACCAGATTTTTGCTTACGACAGTTTCTTAAATAGTTGGTCGAGGTATATAAATGCATACTTTTCTAAACTTAAGAGACATAACGTTCCATTTTCAAATGTTTATATACGTGTGCGACAGATTCTTAAGTAGTTGATAGAGGTATATAAATGCACACTTTTCTAATCTTATAGACATAACGTCGATGTTCAAATGTGGTGGGAGTTCCAAATGCCCCCCCCCCCCAAAGCTTTAAATGCCCATATTACATTTGGCGGTGTATTTCAAACACTTATCACTATCTTTATTACTACTGTATTTTTATTTTGCTTTCATATACAACATGATTAAGCCTAAAGGCCTGTTCCGTTTCCACACTACGAATTTCTAATAAAATTGCTCTCTCCATTTTTTCTGCGGAGGGCCTATTCTCGTCGTCCTATAGGGTTATAATTATATGATAATTTAGGTGTATGGTTGGAATTCGTGCTGAACTTATGATTATGCTACATTGTTCTATGTTTATTTATTGTTTCTAGGATGTTTGAAGTTTGTAGTATTTCATATGTAATGGTGTATAACTGGCTAGTGGCGTTAAAAGGCTTCTCTCTGTCAATCCTATCCTTTATTTTACAGCAATCAGAACTCTCTTCTCATTTCACAATAAATGACGTACCTCTAAATACTATACTTTTGGCTTGTGACCCAGTGGTATTTGCAACTTCAGAAGATAATCTGTAGAGAGCTGTATTTTAAACTGAGTTGTATAGCTGAACGATATTACTTATAAATATATATTTAGGAAAAGTAATGGGCTTTTTGAAAATACCCATTAAGAATAAAAAATATAATTTATGATGTGTTTCTAGAATACGTTAAGTCAATTAAATTATTTAGCTGAAATATATCCTATGAACATATAAAGGATATTGATATGAAACTACCTAAACTCCAACAGTTACTGGGGCAAATAAGAGACGTTTTGTTAAAGGATTTTCAAAGGACACACTCTTAAAATTTTATAAAGTTCACATCGCTATGTCCTATTTATCTTGCACGTCCAAAATAATGTTTGCCTGATGCGTACTTTGTGTGCTTATGTCTTTTATTCTTGAGTTTGTATATAAGCTTTGTATAACTCTAGCGAAATGTTGTGGCATCTAGATTTAGAATTTCCCATAGTTTCGAACGATTGAGTGTATGGAACACTTTTTTTGTTTATAATCAATGAATGTTGTTTAGGTTGGAATGTTAAACTCTCTATGTCTCTCTACCACTTGACTCATGGGAAACGCACATTCTTACATGGTCATTTCAAGTCTAAAGCCACATTGTTCTTCTCAAAGCAAATGCTATATAATTACGTTAAATATTTTTGTTATTATTTTAGAGCATATCTTCAACAAACTTATTTAGAATGATGATACACAATTGAACTTAATTTCGACAAATAAGTGGTTGAAATATTTCCAGAAATTGTGCACTATTAGCAATAAATGATGAACGTTTACATCGCTTAAAAACGAATGAACTAAAGGTGGTATTGACATATTTGAAAAACCGTAAAGTACTAGGTCTCAACCATTAAACATATAATTACACAAATATGCTCTACAAACATCCTTAAGTTGGTGCTAGATGTTCACCACGTACATCTTATTCGGTCTTATTTTTCTTATTTTTAAAGCTTTCTTTGCGAGTGGCTGATATGATATGAATAATATAACTTTTTTATTGAAAGTATAAGATTTTTATGTTTTACCAGTTTTTTCTGCGTGCTGTTCTGTGCCTGTAAATAAACAGCCAAATTTTAAAATGTAAGCACAAATTTTGCGTGAACGTGATTCACCATTTACAACAGGCTAAAATAAAAGAAGCTGCTGTTTTAGTATTTTGAACGGTTATGGCAAGAACTTCACTTATTGTATTAAAACACGACTGGGCCGTAGAGAAATCATTGTATAAAAGTTAAATGAAAACAATAAGCAGTTAAAATGCATAATTATCAATTATATTACATTAAAACATAAGCACATACAATACATTTTACAGTCCAGATGTTTACAGTAAATATAGTTCACCGAAAAACTAAATTAACATTTTCATACCAGTACATAAAGTCCTGCTGGCTACGGCATTCAAAACCGATATTTTGTGCAATTTTCTTTGTCCACTTCTACACCTCAAATGCTTAACTAACACAGGTCTTTAGAACAATCAATTACATTAATTATTATGCAAATGAGCCCAGAGTTCTTTGACGCTTAAAACTCAAAGGACTTCTTTTTTGCAGAATGAAATAATTTCGAAATAAGCTGCATCAGACAATTTACCTCAGCCAGGAGGCAACCTTGGCCCCACAAGTTCGTCATGCAGCAAAACAGAGACCAACAAGTGGCAACTTGAACTCGATTGCATTCCCTAGCGTTGTTATTTACTCATACGAACAGAAGATCACAAAAGTTTATAAAATAACTCTCGCTTTACATTTTCTTTCTGTGGCTGTGTGTTTTTGCTCCATAACTCTCTATTTCCTTATGTTTCTAGTTTCATAATAAAAATATATACTGCTTTCAAAAAAGTGTTCAAACTTTTAAATTTCTGCATCGACATGAGTTAGATGCGTCCCCCCCCCCCTCCGTTAAACAGTGGACGTCTGCCTTTTATTTTTTGCTCCCTACTTCTTTTGTAGTAGTTGCGGTGCGATGTTCTCTTGTTTTAAGCGTATGTACATTAGTATTCATAGTCTTAAAATTGACTCAGTAGGTTAGTTTCAGGCGGAAGGGTGTACTGGCCTAGTTCCAGTAATTGTTTGTATGAGAAAATCGCAGAGTCGTTGTTCTGCTGTACAGAAAATTATGATGGTAGCTGGTATGTGCAATTTACATTTGAATATCTAAACCGATCTTGGCCTGTAACAAAGGTATAAAAATATACATACAATCTCTTGTGTATGCAAAATACTCCGGATTCGTTCTTACTATAACATTCTTCTTTACTGAGTCACCATTACTATTTTAAGGCAAGTGCTGAAATATTCACAACCAGTACTTCTAGTAAAGTCGAAGTCTCACAGCAGCCACATCAAACTCCATCCCAATAGAGGACGACTGCGGAACTTGTAGCAAACATTTCTCTAATTGTTTGAAAGTAAGGCATATAACTATTGATGAAATGTTTCTTCAAACACTGTTCAATAGTGAGAATTGTGTTGTTTCTTATTTCACGAAGGTCATTTTAACACAAAAAATAATTAATTTCTAATGCATGGAATTTAAAATAGACATTTTTAAAAATTGCTCAATTTGAAAAATAGCAAAATTTACAGCACCTAAAAGTATCCAAGTATGCTGTATTTTTGAGGGGAAAAAATTCATGTAAAAATAAATTCTTCATAAAATCTCCAAATTTCACGCATTATGTTAATAAATATATACGAATTGCTAGCAGCTGGGCGCTTAGAAAGGTTGAATTTCAGGTAGAGCGGAGAAATCGATCATTTTCTCTTTGTCAGGGAGGAATGACAAAATTGAGGATAGCTGGTCGATTACTGAAAACAATTCTCCAGACTGTTAAAAACTAAGTCAAGTTGTACGTCTGCTCTGGTGGAGCAGTGACTTGATAATCCTGTCATTTCAAAGTATTGTAGAAATGGCACAGAACCAACAATGTTGTTGAAAGAAGCCACAATCACCTGATCAAGATTGCGCATAGACCACACCTTAATATATCCGCGCTACAGAATAATGCACAGTGCCAAATATGCCTTTTCGACAAAATAAGAGCTCCAATTGAAGAGGAAACGGCGAAAATCTACAGCTAAGATTAACAAGAGAACTGCGAACAGCCTGAAGGATCAAGATGAGACCAGAAATCTAAGAAAAAAGTCCCTCAAACATCTGCCCTACATACAAAAACTGTTAAATGATATATTTTACACAAGAAGTAACTACGAGGGGCGTTCTAAAAGTTCTCGGCCTGACCAAGAAATCACACGCTTTTGGAGATTGTTTTATTTCAATATGCAAATCAAAGTTCAACAACTTTCCAACTTTTTAATACCCTCGGTGAAATAAGATTTGTCCGAATGTGAAAAATAAGCGTGTCTCAGCACCAACCTCATCATTTGAAGTGAATCTTCGTCCACCCAGCCATTTCTTCAGTTTTGGCAACAAAAAGTAATCGCTAGAAGCCAAATAAGACCAATATGGCGCACGCAGAAGCAATTGAAAGCGAAGGTCATACAGTTCTGCAGCAACAATCTCAGATGTGTGTGAAGGGCATTATCGTGATGAAAGAAAACTTTCATTTTCGCAAAGTTTAGCCTGAATAGCAGCCTTCAGTTGGTCCATTAGTGGAGTGTGATACTCCACGGTGATGGTTCTACCCTTATGGAGTAGTCTAAGAGCACCACACCATGAGAAATTCAGAAAACCGTAGCCATGGCAGATGGAACCGTTTTTGCTTTCTTTGGTGCGCTTTCACCTTTGGCTACCCCACTGTTTGGACTGGTCCTTCGTTTTTTGGCGTGTAGTGATGAATTCGTTTCATCTGCTGTTACAAAATGTCGGAAAAAACTTCCTGAAATTGCGTTTAATTAAGTCTAAACACTTTCACGAAATGTTCCTCTAATGCGCGTTTGGTCCATTGTTAACAAATATACCGCCACGGTAGGCGGACTCGTGAGCTGGAGGTCTGGAATTCGAATCCCGTCAGGACCGTCCTCCCTGAGTGAGGTTTTTTCCAGGTTTTCCTCAGTTCTCATAAATGGCAAATGCCGGGGAGGTACCCTAAACTTAGGCCTGGAACGTTTCCTTCCTTAAAAATAAATCCTTTCCCAATATATCATTTCATTTCATGTATCATCAGTGTCCATCACCTGTGGTGCCTCTGTAGCAAAAACGGGTGTTAAACATCATTCATTCATTATTTTGTTAACAAACATACCACTCATCGAGTAGAAACTTTCTCATGCCCAAAACTTCGTGTAAAATGTAGTGGTCACGGCCTATCGAGGTATTTCAATGTGAGGCAATTCGCGTACCTTCAATCGGTGATCATTGAGAACGGCATTGTGAATTTTTGTCACAATTTCGTTGGTTGTAGCAATTTTGGGACGCCCTGAGCGCTCATCATATTGAATGGATTTACGACCATGCTTATATTCAGCAGTCCAGTTTTTAACCTTTGAAAACGAAGGTAAAAATCCTTTAATGTGGAATCTAACTGCTTTTATAATTCTGTTAGGGTTAAACTTTTCAAAACGAAGTATTTCATCATAGCTATTTATTTCAGATTTATCCATTTTGAGAAAATGTTAACACTTGTTTGTTTACAGGATCGTCACAAATAAGTGACCGCACTTGCGCGTCTAAAACTGCAGCGCGCTATCCAAAGGATGATATTTAACAATGAATCTGTCCCTTACTCCCGTCGACGACAGCGCAATTGAAATAATTAATATTTGTAATTTTAGAATCAACAACTCAGTAATTATCTGCAAGTATGTTGTGCATTTTCTTTCAGTGAAGGAACTTTAACGACATATCTCGTATATGTAGACTTAGTATTGTATGGTATTTAAATGCGTTCATAATTATGCACTTTTTGGTAATATTTAAGGTACAACATGTAGCAATATAGCAAAGTAGGGAAAAATTCACGTCCTTCTCCGAGCACAGTAAGATTTGGCAAAAAATCAGACAATGCAAGTTAATCCCTTCTGGTATGCAGCTAGGGTTGGAAATGCCCATGCCTCAGGCACATGCACCGGCTTGTTCGGTGACAAAGTCGCAGGTGGCCGAGTAAAGGGTCAGTGACATTAATGTATGAAATTTGTTTAAATTCATCTCATTGACGAATAGCGGAGCATTTGACTTGACCAAAATTGTACAGCGAATAGAAATGACATTCAGTGAGGTAAGCAATGGCCTACGAGCAACGTTAACACGAAACTGGTGGGAATATTTCGCGCCCCTGTCCGTGGATAACGTCCTTTTATATTGAGTTCAAAAGGGTTCATTTTGCTCAAAGGTCGAGCAGTCTCAGAATTTTCCAGGCCCTGATACGTGTGGCTGCCGTCGCCTGGTGATCAGCGGAAGAGCGGCCTAAGTACCAGGTACCAGTTATGGCAATAACGGTGCTTGACTGTCAATCACCACGCGAGACACCGACACGATATTATTGGGCTGCATTAATAATACTTTTGAAATACCAATCTCTTCGCATTCGGCACCATTTGGTGAACGCAACAAATTTATGTGTTTGCCAAGATTACCTTTGCCTGCGGCTCGACGTGAGACGTGAGTTGGCATACATATTCATGTTCTGGAGAATAAATAACATCAGCAACTTAACCATGAGGCGTTATCCCATATCAAATCTCTTTCACTCAGCCCTGGCTAACTTACAGCTGCCAGAAATCAGCGGAAATTCCTAGGAATGGATGGATGGATAGATAGATGGATAGGTAGATAGATAGATAGATAGATAGATAGATAGATAGATAGATAGATAGATAGATAGATAGATAGATAGATAGATAGATAGATAGAATCTCATGTAAGCAGAGTTGGTGGTGGTCTGTAGCAGCCGTGGCGAAATCTGCGATCAGCGGGCTTAAATTAATCAGCACAGCTACCATACAGCCCAATTCCCATCCCTCACTGACAATCTAATTACAAAAACTATCATAGTAATTTGGCGATCTTCAGAACATCTCTGAGTCAGGCCATTAAAACGCCTATTATTTTGACAAATTTTTGCTGAATAAACTTTCGTGTAAATACAAGATTTAAAAGTAACTAATCATAGAGAATAAAAAACTAAATACTAGAAACCTGTTTTTAATAGTATCCTAATCCATGTGCTAAAAGGGATTTTGCCTTTGCCTAAATGATATATAACATATGTTTGCAAATGTTTTATTAATTTTTTTAATATCAGACATCTCAACCTGTGTAGGTGCAATTTGTCTGTGTAAAGTTTTATTAGACTAAGCAAAAGTCAAGTTGAATATGATTAATATTCTTTCTCTAAAATTTTGCATTTCTGGCTTGTCACTTGACAAGTTTGAGGTAAACGGTAGAATTCCAACATCATCAAACGTGGTTTTTCATAATGGATCACATTGTAGATCCGTAAATTTGGTCTTTGCGCTCTCAATCTCGGAGTGGACTTGAGAAATAAATAAAGCAACTGATATTATGTTTTTTAAAAATCAGAGAGTAGCTCTAAAACACTGAGAAAATGCCTATCGTGTTTATACGTATTTTGTACTATCTGGTAATTGCGATAGGTAGGAAAATCAGTTAATTTACCAACGTTGAATTAATCTTTCGAACTCTTCATTTTGATAATCTATGATAGTATCATGAGTTTATCAATAAATTTAAATAATTTAAATTACTCATACAGTTATAAAAAAATTGTACGTTAGCCATTCATTGCCACGAGGCTGTTCTGAAAGAAACCTCTTTTTGCCTGATACCTTTATGGAAGAACATCAATACCATTAAAGGTTGAAAAAGTATATATTTTCAAAATTATATAACTTGGTCTTGAAAGTGGCTGCAAGTTTGACATGGCTGCACAGCATTTCATCTCATATTTGTAAAGAAGATCTCAACCACATAGGTGAACGCCATTAGGGACTGAATGTGAATGCTACACGGCTGCTAGCACCCAAGTCACTAAGGTGTCTGTTAAGATACAAATATACCAGTCACTTATTCCTCTGTTAGGAACAAAATGTTATCACATGTTCTCATGCTTCTCTCTCTCTCTCTCTCTCTCTCTCTCTCTCTCTCTCTCTCTCTATTATGAAGATGTTAACTTTACGACATCCCTCAATTACTATCTTCCTTGTTTATTATATAGATACTTCATATTTATTTTTATCCCTTTCACTGATTCCATTTATTCATAACTATGTTTAGAAAGTAAAACTTTCAAAAAGTGCTGGTATTAAGTGTTAATGGTGATGCTAGATGAAGTGTGAGTCCTATTGCAGATTTGAACGATTGAGGAGTTCTGGATGCTACAGCAGTGAATTGTTAACCTTGGGATGTCTGGTGATGCGGCGTGTCTACAGGAATGTATCACTCTCAGTTATTTTAAGCTAGACCTGTACGTTGGAGCATTCGTTTCTGCCTTAAAGCCAGTAGCGGCTGGTGGAAAAAACTGAGTGTACTACAATAACGGGGGGAGGGGGGGGGGCTTACCTAATGACGAAATATGAAGTATACGTAACACTTTTTCCCTCTTACTTTCAGATATTTTTTCAGGTTTGCTGCTCCTCTCAGATAACAGATGTAACAGATAATAAAATAGACTGTTTTACTTCATCCCCCTTGGTTTTAAAAGAGTATGAATGCTGTTATGTACAATAGACCACAATTATAAACCTTTACCAACTTCTTCAGTCAGTTTAATGACCTTCGATGCAGCAAATAGTAAAAGTTGGTTGTAATAATGTAACCTAATTACGGAATCAATGCTACTCCTCTCAGTGCGCAGGATGTCTGATAAACCTTTATCTCTCTCACCATTTTCCAGTTTTCAACTGTATATTTCTTAACTAATACTTGCATTTTAATACATATTTAACTCAGCTATTGAAACACTGAAAATTACAATAAAGAACACAAGCAAGAGAGAAAAAATAACAACAAATATCTAACTATACATTGTAGTATTAAAGGTGCTAAACTCCGGAAGCAAGCAGTGCAAAACCAGCGCGCCTGCTCGAGAAATAAACTTTCTTTGTACTCCATTTATTCATTTTGCCTCCCCGAGGGTATAGGTATCTATAAGAAACACTACCCCTTTCTACAGCGAAATTTATCCATAAGCTCCCTTTATCTGACTGCGTTGTATTTAAAAATGACGTTTGCGCCCCTTGATGTTTTCCTTCACTTTTTCTTTCAGAGTCTGTGTGGAGAAAGCATACCTAATTCAACAAACTGCTTACAGAGTTCATGCAAGCATTCTGAAAGTCCGTCATATTTAGAACTAAGCTTCATTATTATCAAAGACAAGATAAGGGGTGCCAGCATTTGGAAGCATTTAACTGTATTATATTCACTAATAAAATGACAACGCAAAGCTTGTTTTCGAACTAAAACTAATACTTGCAAATCTTAGTAGATTGTATATTAAACGTGAGTGGTTGAACCCTGGTAGACATAACCATACAGAATCAAGAATTTTGCTTTATCCGTGACCTCTAACAGTATCGATGATCCCACGTGCTCCACTTTACGGTAGCAAGTTTTCTCCAGGAATAAGCCAATCAGAAGCAAGTTTTATCTTTACGCACGCGTGTATTTATCTCTATGAAGCATCCGTGCAGCGCATGAATGCACCCCAAGGCTCTAAACAGTAACATTATTTTCAAATGTGCAAATTGATAAACATCGAACTACAAAACTTAAGAAAAAATGTTATTTTAACAAAATAAACGTGTGCTGTACCACAAAAACATATAAGAACACACCGTCCCTGCTTAAAGTTATTTTGGCACAGACGAAAGTCGGTGGCTATAAAAATGTTTGAAATGACTATTTCTCTACGTTTTATTTGTTAAAATGTACGTAAATCTAATAATTCTGGCGTGGTTTTGCCCAGGCTGTAAGCCAAAGTCGTAAATGTCACATTTTCCTAGTGCACTTCTAAAAATGAGATCAACTTTCTATGTAAATGTTCAAAAATGCGATGGCCACATTGAACTTGGAAACAATTGGAAGTATTTTTTCTTGTAAGTATCACTTCAGAAAGTAATTTGATTATGGAGAAAAGGAGATCAAAAGTGTATATTAACGAATTAGTTCTGGAGAGTGCGCAGATTTAAATGAACTGTTATTGGAATGAGCAAAGCTCATGAAGGAATTTAGCAATAGATTCAGGAATGGATTTCAAAAGATTGCTACCATTCCTGAATGCTGAAAAGCTAGGTGAACAATTTCGTCTTATTAATTCAGTTATACAGCATGCTGCAACATTTCCGTTCTATGTATAATGTATATTGTGAGCGAAGATTTAGTTGCATGAAACTGAAATCAGAAACTGTCTTTCAGTACAAACAGCTAGCACTCTGTTAACAATAAATTTGCAGGGCTTACCTGTAAAGAACTTAATTTCTCAATGTTTGTAGTGTTTATAAAAACAGACTTATTCTAATGTGGTCTAAATTCAGTAGTAATAGATATTTTTAATATAAGTATAAAGATTTATATATTGTACGAGGCTGAGTCAAAAAGTAACCTTATTATTCTTATTCTTAGAATATACATTGGGATTAAATATAATTATTGGTTTTTCCACATAACTCTCCACCACCGTAGGCATTCCTGCATTTCACTAATGCCCGGATTCCACGAGAAAAAAAATCTGCATTGGCTGGGTAACTATCCATGCACCGCGTCTTTCACCTCGTCGTCGGTGCGGAACGTCTTACCTAGTGCCTCTTTGAATAGTCCAAAGTCATGATAAATGGAAGCTGTATGAGATCTTGCATTATCATGCTGTAAGAGTAAACCGGTTATGAGCAAACCTCGATGCTTTGACCTGATTGCATGTTTCAAATTGTTCTCAAGCATATCACAATATGACTCACTGTTACATTACGTCCCTTGGTCATGCAATATTCCATGATTGGAGTTCCAAAAGACGTGAGAATCACTTCACCAGCTCATACGCCTGCATGGAACCTTTTCGTTTTGGCGATAATGTATGTCGCCACTATGCTGGAATGGCTCCCTTGATTTCTAGCTAGAAGTAGCAAACCCAACATTCATCACCAGTTCTATATGCTTTAGGAAACCATCTGCTTCCACTTCATGACAGTGGAGTTTCATAAACATCTACATGACGATATTTCAGTTCAGGAGCGAGTTGTTTTGGTATCCACCTAGCGGAGACTTTGTTTACTGCAGAATATCGTGGATACAGTAGTGCGCAGAGTCTTCAATTCTACAGCCACCTCAACGTATCACTTGTTCTACTGCAGCGACAGTGTCTGACGTAATCGCAGTGTGCAGTCAACCAAAGAGAGCTACAACACATACAGTTGACACTCCACTTTAAAACTTTCTGTGCCACTCAGGGGCATGCTGAAGTTAAAACATAAGATTTTCCATATTTTTATTCTTTATTCTTCGATGATTATATGTTGGTTTCTCGCCCTCACTGCCGGCCCCCCCCCCCCCCCAAATGGATAACTGCTCGCTGCTCTTCGCCCGTGCATGTTTTCAAGGAGGCTGCCATCTTGTTATGGTTGCAGACGACACATTTCCCAAGATTCCATGCGTGCTTGTCCCTCCAGCAGAAAGATGTACATATCCGTTATTTATAGTGTAGTTGAATACTTTATTACATTATTCTGAATTTTGATTACTAAATTAAGGTTGCTTTTTGGCACAATCTCGTACTTGGCTAGAGTATGGTAAGACGGATTGAAATTTAAATTGCAAGATGCAAATTAAATCATTTTGTACGTTTTATCTTTCTGTGCAATGATTTGGAACGCTGCACAAGCCTTTCGTTATTTGCATAAAAGTAATTTTCATTTGTGCACTTTCAGGCAGTTTTTTATTATCTAGATTATTCATAATAATATTACTCAGTGATGTGATAAAAGTGGCATAATTATTTTCTTTTCGTGTTATATGCATTAATTTAAAATATGCTGATTTAGAAAGACATTTCACAATTCACTAATTTCGGCCAGAAATGTCGTTTTCATTTATTTTATTATTATTATTATTATTATTATTATTATTATTATTATTATTTTGTTCGCCCTTCCTTACAATAGTTGTTTTTGTTAATTTTGAACTTCCTTAAAATGAGCAAATGATGGCTCAAGAGAAATGTTTCAGGATATATTATCAACTGTTCCAGCTTTTTTATTTTACGAGAGGCGTATAACAGCGGTGTTTGATCAATATCACGCACGTCCGTTCTTACAGCGATAGACTGATACTAATATATCATGCAGACACTAGATGGAAATTGTAAGCAGTGTGTATAGGGAAAGGACAATGTTCGTTTGATGTCAAGTAGAGAAAGACGTGGACAATATGGAAATAAGGAAGGCAACTATCATGGGCAAAGATGAGATGCATGTTTGTTTGTTTTTTTTTTTAATGTAAGAAAGGCATCAAAACTACAGAAATTCATAGACGTTTAATTGCGGTATGCGTAGAAGCTGCTACACCTAAAACCGTTTATACCTGGGTCAATGGGTATACAAGCGGCAGGGAAACTTGAGGTTGCGTCTGAAATGATTATGACTGGTAGGCGCATAGCCTTTGATGACCTGGAAGTCAGACAGGCCTCGGCGCAACTCTGCACACCATTATTTCCGACGATTTTAATATGTACAAGATGTGCGCATTAGCTTCCACGGGACTACAAATGCGCAGAAGGAAAAAAGGGTTAAACGTGTGTCGTCGATTACAGGAAATGCACAATGAAGATGCGGATTTTTGTTTAGAAAATCGTTATTAGTGATGAATCATCGTGTCACCATCACACACCAGAGAGGAAAATCCAATCCAGGTAACAGAAACATCCAGGGAGTCCCTGGTCCAAGAAACTGCGGGCAAGCAAATGATCTCCATCTTTTGGGACACTTCAGGCATTCTGCTAATGGACTGGTTTCCTCAAGGAACGACTTACGCGGTTTAGACGCAGGATTCAGCAACGGCGAAAGAGGAAGCGGTAGACAGGAGTGTTCCTCCAAACATGACAATGCGCCACCCCTCATCAACAACACCACGACCGCAAAGTTGACATCACTCAATATTCACCAGGTCTTGCTCCGTCTGATCATGAAGGTAAAACATTCGGCAACAACAAGGGAATTCAGGCAGTTGCGGACAAGTTAAAGCGTAGCACTCCCAAACAGTGGTTTCGCGACGCCATAATGAAGTTACCAGGAAGATGGCAGAATATTGAGAAATTCCTTATACATTTAATTAAGATGCATTATAAATAAGATTCAAAAAGCGACTATTGCGGATCATTTCTGAAAAACCCCCCATATATCATTATTTTTCAAATGCAAATTTGTGGCCCATAAGTGAATAACTGCAATGATTCTTTTCTACCTATTTTAATAAAATTTTCTTTCAAATTTTGAGATTTAATTTACACAGAGCGTTCTATTGAATGAAATTGTGATGACTGTAGGGCATGGGAGGTTTGCAGCTAACTAGAAAACGCTTTCGGTCACTTTCAAACACCTGGAAGATAGTTATCACTTAGATTTGCAATATCTCGCTGAATGCTCTGTATTCAACGAATGCTATACTTGTTTCAGCAGCACACAAAGTTTGAGTGGCTAACTATGTTGGCACAAGCTGTATTCTTTGTTTGCCAGTACTGAAGAGCTACATTCGCATCAGGCTGTGTTTAAATCATCTCATGTAGTGGTTTGAGGAGGTGGCCAGTTCAACCTTGAGTGCGAAGGAATTAATCGTAAGGTCATTCTGTAAGCTGAATTTAAAGAACTCGCGCAAGC